>SRPN01000091.1:0-76348 GCA_018360045.1 Claviceps capensis | reverse complement strand
ATTACAACATAGGTGTCTGTGTGTGTGCACGTGACTTCTGCCCTGTATTACCGCCCAGCCTTATCGGGCCTCCAAGTACCATATCCGACACGTCCACGCACGGAACAAGGAACAAGTTCTCCGCTGTGCGCACGGGAATGTTCGTCGTGGCTGATGCACACGATGGAACACACCCATAAACAGCTTCTCGACGATTATTCGAATGCGATTGAAAAGGCTCTGTGCCAACCAGCGCTAGACGAGGATACTGATTTTGTATTTGACAAGTACGAAATGAATCTTTGGCCATTCTGCGGGCGATGGAGCCGCATATTCTCGAACAGGCCTGGAGTCCTTTCCAGTCCGACGACGAGAGCAAAACTGGCGCCTGTGAGAAGTTGGCGATGAAAATAATGTGAAGCAACGTCGAGATACAACCGGCCAAGAGAAACAATGCCGGGACAAGTAACCTATCCTTTGAACGAACCAGGTGCCTGTCCTGCGGTTGGCCTGCCTCGAACCCAAAGCTTGAACAAAACCGCATGGAAAGATGGCGAGTTTTCTAGATGTGCACAAGTAGCTACATCGCAGAGTCCAACCAAAAAGACACACCACGTTGGATTTGTATTGCTACGCAGGACGAACCTTTGTTGAGGACATTATGATCGCGAGCTCCCTGCCCGACCGGCACCCCTGTTCTTCGGGACGTATTCTCGAATCTCGCCTCTTGTGAACAGGCTGCGAGGGCATTGAGAGGGCGACAGATTCTTGTTCCAGCACAACGTCACGCGTCTTTTGCATGTTCGGGTTGAGCACCTGCCAGGGGGGGAAAGATTCTCGATGTCACGGGCGGCGGCGTCGTGTGAATAGACCGCGACCGCGATGTGAATTTGTAGATGGCGAAGTTGTTAGTAAAGCTGAACTATGTTTTTGTGGCGATGATCGAAGCTTTACGCCAGGGGTATGTATACGCTTGGAAATACTGCCGAGTCTGCTGTGAGGACGGTGTACCTAAATAAATTTACCTACCTAAAAATACTGCTCACTGCTCAGTGTGCTCTAGTCTCTGACTCGTAAGGGGTGTGATTTACATCTTGCATGTAAATTACAAATTCTGTGAATTGCGCGTAAACTACGCGTAAGCTACGCTGTAATTTCCAACGTAATCTACACCTAGGGTCGTAATTTACAGAGTGTGCTCATCCTGGCCGGAGGGCGGTGTGTGATCTGCCAATGAATGGTGATGGGTTGCAACTTGTAACTTGTCGGAGAAGAATCATCGGCTTCATCTTCCGTTTCTATACTTCGTAGGCCCAACGGCCCGACGCAGGAGGGGCCCTTCAGCCTTCTCACTTAACACATGTACGGAGTATATTGCGCATGTATTCCCCGATCAACACTTTTTCATGCGAAAGTGGACGAGGCCAGGCAGCCGGGGGTGGTCCCTCACTGGCGAATACCAGAGGATTCGGGCTGATCCAACGATCACTGGAAAGATGTCGAGAAAAGGACCACGTCTGTAGCTACTCCATGCAAGCAATGAGCATTCGAAAGCGCCAACAGCAACAAGCTATCCGTCTATTTGACCATTTTATTTCCTTAATTCCATCGTACATGTACGCTGTAGCAGAAAACGAACCAGCTGTTCCAACTTCCGGCGCCAGACTCTATTCTTCCCAACACGAGTGTAACATGACTCCTGGAGACCTACCATGTTTAATGCCTTGTGTACAGTGACGCAATTACGCATCACTAACATTCATCGCGTCGTCTTCTTAGTTCCAGCCGCCGGCCTCGGCCCGGGAGTTCACACAGCCCCCCCCCCTTTCTTGGATATGTATGTTGACTCTTGAGTCTTGGCACACAACGATTCGCTACCGCCAGACCAAACGCCATCCAGTTACCTACTCTCCGTCATGGCATGCATATGTCAAATTGCTGCGTACTTGTTGAACTATATGTACCCTGGGCGAGTCTGCTTTCTCTCTCGAGTCTTTGCATCTTGCCTATCATCATGATCCAAACTACAGTCCTACCTCCTTGATCTTGATCATCACACCACGGCAAGCATATCCAAGACAGCAGCAAGAAAGACGATAGAGTTAGGTCTTTCAGAATTTTATTTGACTACCACTCACCTCTGCTCCGTCGCAGACTCGTCGTCATGGAGTCCAAAGAAAGAAGCGGCATTCCACTGGTCAAGGCAAGAGATAAGTGGACAGCAAAAGAAGATTATCTTCTTATTCAACTCAAAGAGTCCGGTACGAAAAAGACGTGGGAGGAAATTTCGAAACATTTACCTGGGAGGACTACCTCGGCTTGCGAAAACCGCTATGGTAGAATCAAAACTTGATAACCAAGGAATGTGACGAAGAAGAAATGAATCAAGAGGTAGGTCAAGTTCGTCGAGCACGGCAATTAAACAGCTATCGGTAGCGTGGCCCGTGAGAATCGGCCGAAAAATGCACTGGATACTTGGAGCGATGGATATGGCGAAAAGTGCCGGTGACTCACTGATTTCTCGCTCCACGAGAGCCAGACCTGAGACTAAGGACGAGTAATTTGTCGATGTACCTATGTCGGAGGACAATACAATGGCAAGCATAGTTGAAATACCTGGCAAAACCGTGACTTGATGATGAGCGAGCAAAGTCGTCACCCAAACCCCCCCGCCATGCCATGCAGCCGAGGCTCGTGGCCTCGTGTGACGTCACACGTGTCGAGTCGCGTCAAGATTGTTGCGCCACACAGGGGCAGGTCAAGCTATGCACTGCGCCACAAGAGCGCATGTGCCGAGCCTCCGATCGGACGTCATGCGCCCGTCTCTCGACAATCAACGACGACTCGGCTTCTCGCCTTGTCACCATGTTGCCATGGCGCCCTCGCGCTCTCCAAACCGCGCCGGTGCGCGCTGGACCATGCGCATCGTGCCTCTGTGTATGATCTGCATTTTTGGCGTCGCGACGTATGCCGTCGTAGTCCGCCTCTGTGGTGAGCCCCTTTCCCTTCTCAGGCCAGATGAAAGAATACTGGTGACGGCGCATACATGACGACACCATACCCATGGGACATCCGGCATCGTAAACTAGTAGCCTCGCTGACGCTTCTCTATCTAGTGCAATACGTTCTCAGAAGCCTACACAACACGGCCGTCGCCATCGTCGTCCTGGTCCTGTACTGTCTACTGTTCATCCTCGCCCTAGCCTCATACCTCCGCGTCTTCTTGGCCATTCAACGAGACCCGGGCTTCGTGCCCTTATTACAAGACACCCCCCCCAAATCGCTCGACCCTGCAGAAAAAAAGGGGCGGAAAAGTCGCTCATCACGTCTTCCGGACCCCGAAACTGCCTCCTGGTGCCCGCCCGACACCGATCTTGATAGTCCAGGCCTGGAAACCTTCTACAGCCGAGATGTCTTTTCCTGCGAGGTGGACGGACGCCCGAGGTGGTGCTCCAATTGCAGACAGTGGAAGCCGGACAGAGCTCACCACTCGAGCGAGCTGGGCCGCTGTGTCCGGAAAATGGATCATCTATGTCCATGGGTAGGCGGCATGGTCTCCGAGACCTGTGAGTGTCATTGTCATTGCCCCTGGGCGCCTTTGGTAATTGCAAAAGCTCATTCCATCCTATGCAGCATTCAACTTTTTCTTTCACTTCACCTTTTACGGCACATGGTTCTGTGCGCTCTGCCTCGCCATTTCGGTCTACTGCCTCACACAGCAGCTCAACAGCCAAGACACCACCGTCGACGGCTGGGTCATAGCCATCGTCGCGCTATCTGCCTTCTTTCTGCTTTTCGCATTCGGCATGACACTCACGGCTGGGAGATACATCTTGACCAACACGACCAATATTGACTTGCTGCGCAAACGGCAATTCTCTTCCCTGGCTGTGCGCATCCCTTCAGATACTCCCCCGTCGTCGACGTACAAGACCATTACGTATCCTCTGCAAATCACCCAGAATGGTCCTTCGACTTCCAATGCTCATTTACCGGACTGCGTCACAGGCTGTACCATAGACGTGAACGCTGCTCGCGATAAGCAGGCTACGCGGACATTCGCCATTCTCACGGTGGGCGGGCGCGAGAACCCGTGGGACCTGGGGCTTCGCGAAAATTGGGAGTCCGTCATGGGGACGAGCGTCGTGGAGTGGTTTCTGCCGCTGCGGCACTCCCCGTGCTGCAATCACGACAGCATGTTGAGTGAGTACCCTGTTGGGCCTCTGGTGAGCGAGCTGCGGAGGCGCTACGGTGTGCCAGATCTTGATGATGGGGTTTCTCGTGACGGTGCACGAGATATGGATAGGGCGTAATTCTGATATTCTCGCATCTTCTTTCATCATCTGGTGTCGAATTCATTTGCCTAGTCTATTTTTTTGAGCAGTCCTGCGGTGTGGCGTTGGGGGCCTGGGATTCAAATCTATTAGCGCAAATGGAGATTCAGGAGCTATGGAGCGTTGATATTTCATGGTGTTTGCTATCACCACGCGGTACAAAAGATTGCGAGGTTCTTCTTGGGTCCTTTTTCCTTGGGTCTTCAATCTCTATCTTCCCATCTTTTCATTTGTCACTGGAGGGAGGGGCCTTTCGATGTTTTCGGATTGTAATGTATCTGTTGCGTCTTCTCCTTCTGTATTGAAGTTGAAATGTATCTGTTTCTTCTTCTTCTTCTTTGGTACTGAAGTTGCACTGCCTACGCAATAGTTGCACGTGTAGCCTGTTCCTAAAGCCGCCAAGAAGACCGCACGATTATACACAAGATCTTCTGATTTGAATTGGATTGCTAGCCTTTGGTACGAAATATATCACCTGAGCTTTCGAACCTCGCCTGAGATCGCTATTAGACCGCCCTCCCTGTAATATGAGCCGCAACGTTTTGTCCATAAATCATGCATTTCGAACACGCTCTAAAGGAAATAGGAAGAACTTCATGCATCGAGGCCATTGGAAGCTCCAATGCTCCATGGAACCAGAAATATCAGCTTGCCACGTATCATCAGGCCCGTGAGTCTTGACTTCAATCTAGCCCTTTGCAATAAAATTTAATTGACCTATAGATAACCTCTGCCAATCGCCATCTAGCTTCCAGGCCCATCCCCTCTCATCTGCATGACTTCCTCACCAAGACCCTGCTCAACTCTCAGCCTATCTCCAAATTACTTTCGCATCCGTTGCGCCTGAACTCGAATACTACCCCCTGAGAACTCACCGGTGAGACGTTCCAACGACTCACAGCACGCGATGCAATCACGAGGTGACGAGGAAGGGAAGAAACCTCGTAGCATATGTTGAGTTGACAGTTTTTTTTTCTTAAACAAGCAAACGCATGTTGCAATGAGCAGTGGAGCACCAATCATATATTCAGAGGGTGGCTCTCCAGCACAGAAGCAGAGACGAAACAAAATTCCAAGTACGCAACGCATTGGTTTGGGTCGCTGGTGAGTCATGACACAGCCCTGCCCTGCCTACACATCACTGATCAGGGGCATATTCATGACAAGTGAAGACAGGTAAGAGTTCTAGCTCGAACCCTCCACAGCATTCCCAGCTTACGCTATCAAAATAATGTGGCCGATCCCGTGGGCCGTGGCCTGCATTTCACACAGCAGAGTCAAAACACGCTGTTGGCAATGGCGTCGTGCTGCAGGATATTCGCAGGATATTTTCCCATACGGTTCATCGGGCTATCTTCGCCCAAAATGGCCCATGTACGTGTGTATGCCGTGGTCGAGTCACACCTCCTTGATACGCGCCATCTGGAAACGCCAATTACTCAGATTATAGATACGGGCCACGGCTGTCTGGCGCAGCTGCTCCAGCTACATATGTAGCACGAGCTCGCTCGAAGCCGCGGCCCTTCTTGGCAAGAAACGCCCTTGGACCTGTTATCAGGGGAAAGGAACTCTTCCGTGACTCACTTTTAGTACCGATGTTCTCGCGTTGTGAAGGAGAAGCAGGTTACAGGCGGTCTTGTCGTCGTCCTAAATGTTGGTGAGAGTTCAATCGATAAGTTGAGAGTCGGCGCGGCATTTGCTGAGCCATAATCATATTGGATGAGCTGCCATGGACTCCAGCGGCAGAGCCAGTGTAAGCGCGTGGGGTGTTTTATGAACAGCCAATGTGGTAAGAGACGTGCTCATAGTGTCGCTGTCCAGAATCAAGTTCATGCAAGCGGGCTATTGTTGGTTAGAGTCACAGTGGTGAATTATGGTCCTGATTCCCCTGTCCAGACTGGGCCTATGCAATATACAGGATCTTGACTACCAGCCTCTGGTAATGGCTGTTGTGCACCCATTCCACCGAGACCCGCCTTCAAGCCTTTCCTTTGAGCCCTTTTCTTCTTATGGGACTTCCTTTTCTCGGGGTATTTGATAAAGCAGTCGTCGGTTTTGTGGCCTGGTGCCCTGCAGTGGTGGCAGAAGACTGAGCATATCGCTCGGCGTGACGGGGGGCAGTCGGCGCGTTGAGTCTGACTCTGAGCCTCAGCTCTGCGTCTGTAGCAGGCTAGCAGCTCTAAGAGTTTTCAGAAAGGTGACACCAGGGGTAGTAATGTCTCCAGTAGCATTCCTAATCGCTATGAGGCTGTTACTTATTTCGAAACTAGTCAGAAATGTCCTAAAAGAAGGGTTTTGACGGAGGCCGTTCAGAAATAGCGCGACAAGCATAGCTTCTGGAATAAACAGGCTTTTTTCGAGTGCCTCAAGGTCATTTCTAGCCTTCTCAAGTTTCAGACCGTAGTCATGGACATCCTTGCAGTTGTCCAGCCTAGTATGAAAGAAGGCAGAATACAGTCGGTCGATTAAGGTATTCATGTAAACAGAGGCCTCTTTTGGATGGTAGTGCTTCTCCAGAAGGTTCATGTACACCGCCACCTCCGTCTTGATAGGCGCTTCGTTTCTTCCTGGTTCCTCCAGCATACAGCGTGCTCCAGTACCGCAACGCTGGAGTATGAGACTGTGACAAGGGCCAATATTTGGGACGAGGAACTGAGGAATGTCAATTCAGAACGTGATAATCGACTGTGACTCTACAAGGAACTCTAGAGGCGTGTTTCCTCCCTCTGAGCCCTCGAGGTGGCCAGCGATGATATATATACATGAATCGCAATTGTCCTCCTCAGACCCCACTGTCCCTGACTCTCTGCTGCCAACCCCGGCTGTCTGCCTGAATATTCCGAGTGTGCCGGCAACCGCTATGATCAGGTATACGCTCTACCGGCAAGCGCTGACCTAGCATTGCGCTGGTCAAACGCTATGATGGCAAACGTTGTGCAGGCAATCGCGGAGTTGACACTCTCTGGTCGGGCAACGCTGTGCGGGCACCATCGATGCACAGCGCCCCCCGACTGAAACGTCTCGACAGAAACGTCTCGAATGAAACGCCTCGCTGTGGTAAGTGTGCCTGTACTGCCTGAACCGGCAAGCGCTGCACCATCACGGATCACCGTCGGTGCACAGCGCTCGGTTGGAATGCCTCAGGTGAGGACCGATGTACCTACATGTGTGACAGAGACAACATGCCACATCTTGCCTTGTGAGCCATTCTTCTTTCATTTTTGAAAGCCTTGTGTGCAGAAAGGCCCTCTGGCCCCTCGTACTTACCGCCCATGATGACATCAAGCCCGATGTGATGGTCTGGGCTACGATACCGAGTCTTTTTTTCTGAGATATCTGGAGATTTGATTCATGACACGCCAAGTCTACTCGCTGAATGTGAAGATTTCGTAGCACGGGAGAGAGGAACTATGTCCCAGGTAGTATAATTATACATACAACAAAAAGTAGAATTGAAACGACGTGCGTGAAAAGGCATTTGGATTAATAAGGTTAATTTGCCTCATGCATCAACCCCATTTTGCGGCACCTTAAGTAAACCGAAGTCGTCAAGTAGGAATTGCTCAAGCGTGATCAGACTGACACAATGGTTGTGACTGACTATTATTATGTAGAGCCCCTTCCCGCCACATTGGGCCCATTTTGGACTACCACACGCAGTGACTTGACTTAGACCGTAAGACGAATGGTATGGAGGCCATTTTGCATGCTACATATGCGCGATCGAATAGGTATCAGAATAGATATCCAGGGGCTCATTCATCGACGTATGTAGATAAAAGTGTATTGACACTACGCGATGGAGTGGGAGAAGGATTTGCGGTTTTATTGCAGGCACCAGTTGTCACAGTAGGTAAATTGGGTGACAAAAGAAGTTGCACACCCCATTCTCAACCACCTCACAGCAATTGGCTCAAACATAATGAACCATTGGAAAAGAGTCTTCTTAGAGGCTCAAGAGGCTCAGGAGGCTCAATACGATACCACCTTGCCTACAATTCTTTGCAGGGGCTCTGTCATAAAGTCTTACAAGCCTCAAGAGGACCAAGGGTCCCGGGCGCCTAAAATGTGAGGCCGCTACCAACCACCAGTTCCTCTCTCCCGTGATACAAGAACTTGACACTCAGCGAGAAGACCTGCCATGTCATGAATCGAGTCTTCAGAGACGTTAGAAAAAGACTCAGTATTGTAGCCCAGGCTATCACATCGGGCTTTGATGTCGTGATAGACGGCTTTGACAGAGGCTACTGTCCCTGCCAACAACGTTCAGTCACACCTCCAAACTCTACGTCTTTCTCTGTTGAAGGAAGCTCATTCTTCAAAAGTTTTTGAACCCTGTCAGGAGGATCTAGCCCGTCAAGTGGAATATGGCCGAAACGAATCGTGTAGATACATGATCCCAACGCGAATTGCTCGCTGATCGGTCCAGCGAGAGGAGTTCTCGAAATCTTGTCCAAGCTTGACAAATGGTTCGCTCGCAGCTTCGAGCTCTTCGCCTATCTTGACAGATGTGTCAAAGTCGGCAAGACGGATATTCTCGTTTGCAGTGAGGAGAATATTAGCTGGCCGCAGGTCGCCGTGAACGAAACCGAGCCCTTCAATCCATGAAAGGGCGCTTGTGATTTGCGTGATCCAGCGTGCCTTGGTGCAGTTGCTCGGTACGTGACCTGCTGAGTATTGATCGATACGGGTTCATAAGTCCGCTTCCATCCGCTTCATAAAGAAGCCTTCGGGAACGCAAAGGATGCATCGAATGATGTTGGGAAGGGGGTGCTTCATCAGCAGCTCATACGTTGACTTTTCGTTCGCAATTTGCGCGGCGCTTTGCTCCATCATTTCTGCGTGACATGGCGCTGGATTGTGGAAATCCATGGGGCATTTGAACACCACATGCTTGCTGATTGTGTAGACATAGCCTGCACCTCCTTCTGGCTAACGACGTTTCAGTATTGCAGGAGGCAAATGGCTTGTGCAAATGGGTGGTCGTTGTGCACGAGTTCAACAAGGAGTGTTCTTTTTTTTGTCACGTATCGTGATTCGTACGGGCGATCTGTTGATCACCACGAACGAGTGTTACAAGCAAGAGAGAGAGAGAAGAAGAAGAAGAAGAGAGAAAAGACTGCGATGCGAGTCTCTGCTAGGTCTGACCGTACGACCGGTCGCTCTGATTGCCCAGATCGGATGCAGCGGCCTCCCGAATCCATGTTTGAAGCTTCATTGTTCAGTGTTAGCCCAGCAGCACCAGGATATTTACCGAGGAAACTTTCCAGCGTTGTTGCGGCGTTCTTCGAACCCTCCGCGTCGCACCTACAGGTACAAATAAAGCGTTTCATCTGGCTCGAGCCCCCTCCAAGTGAACTGATTTTGAAGCCTCTTAGGCTCCCGGGGCGGGACGTCCCTGACTCCTGGTATAGTCTCTGCCTCGATGCCAAAGACATCCAGACAAACAACTTACAAGTCATTTTCGTCCACAAGCTCCCATGTCGGCAGCTGGCAACAACTGAAGCTGCGAACTCAAATTGACGTTGGCCAGCCAAGATTGCTGGCTTTTGCGGTATGCACCAGACTCTCTCAACTTACTAATGCGTTTCCAGATTATTTTCAGTCGCCGGCCGCCAGCTACATATGTACTGCACTTCTCGGGCGTCCGATACTTGCGTGAATTTGCATCAGACTCTGGAACTTCGTCGATATCCCCCTTCCGAGTCAGCGCAGCAGCTTGTCCATGAAGTTCATGCCCAATCCACAAGATACCGATGTTCTGCAGACTACTCACGGAGAACCTAATTCTTCCGAGATGGCAGTGGACTCCGAAAACTCACGGTTTCAGAAAACTTTGCGCCCTCAAAAGCCTCAATGCCACGCTCCAGGGGGGCTAGAGGCTGAGAGAGCAGACGAAAAAATGATCTTATGCGCGTACACCGCTTCTTTGGTCCTATCTGGACCATGACACGGCCCATATAGATTGCACGTATGGTGTGTGCACGTGTGCATACCTACTTCTAGACATGAGTGACTGACCAAAAAAAGAAAACAAACACGCGCCCTCGGAGACGAGTCGATGCCACGAATGAGCTGCGTGGTCACTGCCCGGGGATGAAAATTTCGCTCTTCAAGTGGCGTGTTGTGTCCGTTGTGTTGGTCAGAATTATGTTTCCTCTATTGGTCAGCAGACGCGATGTGTTAGCGGCGCTCTGCGGCATGCCGCATGGTTCAGTACATGCGTGTTGATTCAAATTGCTGTAGGAGTGATTGGATCGTGGAGGTCTGAACATGTTTCATTGCGCGCTTTTATTCGCGGAGAGGGCGATTTCGGAAGGAGGCGGGGGGAGATGAGTGTTCTGAGTCCGATCGAAAGTCGAAGGATATTGATGACAGAACACAATGCCCCAAAGTCAAAATCGATGAAGTTTCTTGTGTTGTTGATGGTTGATGGATTTTTCGAGCTTGTGGTGTGGACCGTGTGGCCATATGACCGACCCACTTTCAGAAACCTCTGTTCCGAAACCTTTTGCTTGGCGAATATCTACCTAAAAGGTAGGTGCATTATGCATACCTACATATGTACTCCCGTAGGTAGGTACATACATACCTACCTGTTATTAAGCTCGATTTAGTCCGATTTCACCCCGGGTTCCAATCGCGGCGCGTTGTCCGCAACGTGTGTGTACCTGAGAATCATCTTGGTTGAAGTTTTTGTTATTCACGCAATGCGATGATGTGTCCTCGCAGCTCGTTTTTTCGCGACACTTCCGCTATTATTCGTCCCTGCGTCTCGTCTTTTGTTCGGCACAAACGGCGGGAGGCATGATAATTCACTCGGATGAATAACGGGGTCAATTACAGCAAGTTTAAACTTGTTCAAACTTTTCAATGAACAACATGTCTGAAACCGCATACACGTAACGTAGTCTGGGGGATCTTCTCCGTCACTAATAACTATCCGAGTGAAGTTCGAACTTTGCCTCATCGGAATCGTCATTTGTCATGGCTTCAGCATCTAAGGTAGACATTCTTTTGAACATATATGGCAGGTCATTGATAAAGTTCAAAGACCTAGAATACGAAATATGAAGATAACTATTTCTATTGGGCAAAAAATGAACCGTGTAATCCCAAGTGCCTTTTCACCAACGTAGTTTTGACTCTGATATTATACAAATCATGTAGGTCATTTACATCATACTAGAATTTTTTTCCTGTCTCCTGTCTGCCATGAAAGTTTCACATTCAGCGAGTAGACTTGGCATGTCATGTACCAAGTCTTTGGAGACGTCAGAAAAGGACTCGGCATCGTAGCCCAGGCCATCACATCGGGCTTTGATGTCGTCATAGGCCGCAGTGACAGAGGCATACTGTCCCTGCCAACAACTTTCAGTCACACCTCCAAATTCTGCGTCGCTCTCTGTTGAAGGAAGCTCGTTGTTCATAAGTTTTTGAACCCTCTCAGGAGGGTCTACCCCGTCAAGTGGAACGTGGCCGAACCGAATCGTGTAGATGCATGATCCCAACGCAAATTGCTCGGTGATCGGTCCAGCGTGAGGAATCATGCGACCTTTATTAAGCTTGACAAATGGGTCGCTCGCAGCTTCAAGCTCTTTGCCTATCTTGACAGATGTGTCGAAGTCGGCAAGGCGGATATTCTCGTTTGCAGTGAGGAGAATGTTAGCTGGCCGCAGGTCGCCGTGAACAAACCCAAGCCCTTCAATCCATGACAGGGCGCTTGCGATTTGCGTGATCCAGCGAGCCTTGGTACAGTTGCTCGGTACGTGACCTGCTGAGTATTGTTTGATACGAGCTCGTAAGGTTCCTTCCATCCGCTCCATGAAGAAGCCTTCGGGGACGCAAAGGATGCATCGGACGATGTTGGGATGGGGGTGCTTCATCAGCAGCTCGTGCATGGACTTTTCATGCGCGATTTTCTCGGCGCTTTCTTCCATTTCTTCTTCTTGGCTCGGCGCTGGATTGCCAAATTTCGTGGGGCATTTGAGCACCACACGTTTGCTGATTGCGAAGACCTGGCCTCCGGCTCCTCTGTCTAAGTAATCACCACTACCGATAGAGGCAAATGGATACCGCAAATAGGCGGTCATTGTGTAGTATGTACGAGTTTATGAGGAGAGTTGGTGACCAGTGTTAGCAGGTGTATGTAAGTTGTAACGGATCGTACGGGTGGAGATGCTAACGGGCGGTCTATTGATCGCTTTATACGAGGACAACAAGTATAAAGAAGAAAGAGAGGAAGGGGAGAAAAGACTGCGATTCTCTGCTGGTTTTGACCGTACGGCTGGTCGCTCTAATTGGTCTGATCTTGACACAACAAAATACTCACGTAGTAGATCTGCGCTTGAAGTCCCGAGTTACTGCCCGTTTTAATTGGCATTTCACAGATTGATTCAGTTCAATTTATACGGGGTACTCATTGAACCACTCCCCGGCCCCCGGGTCAAACTGTTGACTGTTACGTTAGTGTGTTCTAAGTTCTAACTTCTCAAATGCTTGCTTCTCAGTGAAGGGCACATGTCCTTGTGGGTCCGCTGTTTGAAGAGTTGGGAAGATGTCACGTGTTGCGCGAGCTTTAGTCCAGTTCTTGACTAGAGCGGCGCGAGAGCATCTGAAATTCAAATTGCAGATTGTGCCGAGTGCTCACGCAACCTCTGCAATCCTTCAAGTTAGTCAATCGACTGTGACCTGGTTTCCAGACCCTTCCAACTCCTCGTGAAGAGCACCTATTTCAATACACAAATGAAGGCTTAACACTCAAAACCGACACTTTGTGCGCTGCGCAGCCTTGTGAGGCCAGGTCGAATGATTGCTTTGCGAAGGCCACGTCGGAACTTTGCAAAGTTCGCCTCGGAGAAGTCGCTAAAGCGCGCACTAACGAATTGAGAATTTCTACCTCCATGAATTCGCGAATATCCTCCTTGAGCGCCACAGATCTGAGGGAAAAGATACTACGGATAATAAGTTCACACCACATCGAACTCGAATATCCTCCTCGATCTTGAAACCTTTATCACGACACACTACGTACCTCGTCTTCAACGCCACAATGAAAAATTGCACCCAACTACTCTCGCGCAGCGAACAAGATACATGGTACCGCCTCATGAAGGTGAGGCTCAGAGCCGAGAGAATCGAATACGTTATTGAGCAATCGCTCCATGAGTTTGCTTGGATTGAGAGAGTGGATAGTGCTACAGACGAAAAAGCTTGCGTGGTCTCAATCACTGAAAATTCTTCTACAGAGAAAGAGGAAGGATCCAGTAATGGTGACACAAGCAAGGAATCTGATGGTATTGATCAAATCACATCTGATATCGCTAGATTAAGCGGCAGTTTCGACGTCGAAAAGAAGGAGGATTATGAGCGAGCTGATGTACTTGCTACGGCCATGATTCTACGATATCTCGGAGAAGAGGATCGAGCTTTTGCAATGACGAGGAAATCAGCTTTTGTATTGTGGGCTGCACTCAAGAACAAGTACAGCCAGCCTTGTTATGCCACTGCATTGAAATACCAAGAGAAAATGATCATGTTCAAGTTCAAGGAAAGCTGTGGCATTGAAGCAAATTGGTCCAGGCTAAAGCAATACCGCCGGAGAGCTGAGAACAATGATGCTGCTATAAAGGATGCGTTCGAAGACAACTTCCTTTACAACATATTTCAAAACTCTCTGCCAGATGTCTACGAGAATCTTGTTGATGTTTTCATGTGTCATGAATCTTTCACGGTCCCCGAAAAAATAAATTTCTTGTACCAGAAGGAATGCAGATTGACTACCAGGGATGATAGCAACGATGAGGAAGCTGAAAATCTTGCCCGTGGTGGTGGACAATACGGTGATCGAGGCAATGGACGTGGGGGTGATCAGTCACGACGTCGCCGCCAAAGCTCTGCGTCGCACGACTCCACGGCTTCGCAACTTATTTGCTGCCTCTGCGAAAGCACAAGGAGGCCACATGACGTCCTCGACTGTCCCTATCTTGAAATTGCCCAGGAGCTCATCGCGGAGTACAAAAAGAAGGAATCTGCCAAGAGAGCTTCCAAGAAATCGACCTCTAAGCCGTCGTCCCGGAGTAAGGCTACGTTTTAATTCCATGACAAGTCGTTTAACTCATCCAGGGACGAGCTTTCTCGATCATCTGCCAAGAAGGCGCGCGCATATATTGCCAACGGCGCGGAGGACTCCGGCGTTGGAAAACTTGAATCTGACTCTCGTGTGGAAGAAACCACTGGTTCCACAACACCTGACTTCGGAAACAGGCGCTTCCTGCCACACGCCTGACCAAACCACTCTCGACAGGTACTTATATTCATGTCGATCAAAGAGGGTTGAGGCTGGAGAGGGGGAATAACGATGTCACCAGAAGAGTATCGGACAGGTTTAATACGCAGATGTTCTTTCATTTCGCTACCTCACGTACCACACTTGGGGGTTCATCTTTCCGGCATTTATGCCAAGCGGGAGATATGGCTTTCTCTGGCACTACAAAGAAATTGTGTGCCATCGGGCGATTAGAGGAATTTATTACATCCAAGATGTAGGAATCGATGGACTTTGACATTGCATCACAAATCCCGGAACGATCCGAAGGAACTGCCTTCTTAAGCATGGAGATCGACCAGTTGGCAGTGGCACAAGAAGCCCCCATATTCACTTCAACAAATTCAGTAGCAGAACGCGACGATGATGATGAAGAATCGATGCGGGTGGCTTCATCTTCTCAGTTATGACAAATTCTACTCGACGTCTGTTGCGACAGCGAAATCTTCTCTCTAAACTGGGCAGAGCATTCTAGAAGCCCAACATCTAAATTTCCTACACCTTGATACCATGCCATAAGTCGTAACTGTCGTCCATCATTTCCAACTACAAAGTCGCAAGATTCTATCGAATGAGTATGGTGTGCCCAAACCGCAACTACCAAAAAGCAAAAAGGCCAACGAACGTGGCATACGCAATTAGCCAATGCGACTAATCTCCATGAGACGCCGATCCCCGTCCATCTTCACATCCAGCTCATGCATCTGCGACAGGCTCACAGCTTTGGAGTATTCCAATGCCTTTAAGCATTCTCGCAAGCAGTCTACGTCCTCCGTCAGCCGCGCCACGTCTTCATCCAACCGAGCCGTCCTCGGCCTCGCAAACAATGCCGCGGCTCTTTTCTGCTCCTGTTGCATAAGATATCGCGTTGTTTCGTGAATCTCCCTGTCGAGCAAGCCGACCGTTACCATGACGTGTTCCTTATTTATTTTATTCACGGCAATGCGCCGTCCGGCTCTGCGATACTCCTTCCTGGATTCTTCTGTCATGGAGGGCCGAGTCCCGATCTTTTTCTCCCTCATGGAGTCGGCCATGTCCGAGGACCGAGACCAGCAATCCTGAATGTGACGGAGACCGAGATATGAGCCTGGACCAGCGCCCAACAAAACCGTTGAGCCCTTGTCTCACAGAAGAATGTTCTATCTTGGAGACGAGGCTAAAATCCTACGGAAGGCTGCTTGTCGTGATA
The DNA here is from genome assembly GCA_018360045.1 of Claviceps capensis. Classification (NCBI taxonomy): domain Eukaryota; kingdom Fungi; phylum Ascomycota; class Sordariomycetes; order Hypocreales; family Clavicipitaceae; genus Claviceps; species Claviceps capensis. The sequence goes on along the minus strand of SRPN01000091.1, from coordinate 60,519 downwards.
AGAGAAGGATGGCTTTTTGCCAGAGATGCGATTGAAGAGGGTAGAATGTATATGATGCCCAATGTCATGCATTCTCATCACAAGGTGCCTGCCATTGGAGAGATTCGCGTGCTGTCACACCGCGGCAGAAGCTTCGAGTGGGCGTCGGGCCGCATGTATTAATATGAGTACGTTGCACAGAACAAGTCATCCGATTCTGGCACTAAAGCATGGAACGCGGACGCTTTTTTTTTTTTTTTAGAAGGCCAATCTCGGATCTCCCGGTTTTATATGTATAAATCTGGTTTCACAGGCGTACAAGGCGGACTACCGTCCTTGCTGACGTGTTTCCTGGCACCTGCATCGCTCACATGAAAGTCGCTGACTGTAGACATCAACGAAACGCCTTCTTGCGCTGTGGCGGCACGTTTCAGGTTGCTCCTCTTCTTGTGTCCCGTACAGTCGGAGGTGCTCTCACATGTTCCATGTCTACAAACTGAACCTGCTGACCAGAAAAGTCCAGGAGAGAGGAGCATGGTAGTTTCGGCGTGGACACTCCTGTGCTTATGTTTCGTGTATCTTTTGGTGCTTGCTGTGGCGCAATACCCAGAAAGTTACGCTTTGTTTCGACAGCCCCATTTTCGGCTGCCGCCGGCCGGAGATACACACAGATTGCTAAAATCAGGAATGGCATTGTGGACATGGTGAAATCATATGGCCGATGGAACCTGACTGGCCGGCTTTCAGAATTTTGTCCCGGCCGTCAGATCATCGTAAACCAGTATTCTAGTTTCCAGTGTCCAGGCTAATTCACGATACTGTCGGCCTTCGATATAGGCAGACGACCACTTATATAATGTGTCAGCTTCCGATAAGGGCCCGGAGAGTTAAAATGATACCAGACATGAGCCGAGATCAATAAAGAGCGCTGAATCGCTGATGAGGCATGTCAATGCCTGGATATATCGGAGCAAGAGGCGCATTGCAACAGCCTTGTGTCTTGTACCACATGAGGCGAGGTCCATGAATTAATGAGCTTCTGGCATAGAAAGGGCGAGTTCCAATATCATAAAACGATGGCGAAGAAGCGTCCCGGCAGGCAGTCGGCAGAGCCCCATCCCGCGACTGCCGCTTCCTCACGACATGACGACAAAGAAGGAAGTACACAGAAGCAACAGTGATTCCATCGGCCCTGCCTCCTGGCAACCATGAGAAAAACTTCTTCCCATCTTGAGACGCGAAGCACTGCCGAATCCTCGATTCTCTTCTCGACACGCATTCCCTATAATACCGACACAGACTTCAAATCGTCCATGACACAGCTGTCGCACGAAGCATTTCCGTTTCAATTCATACATTTTCAAGTCACAAACACCATTGGCCGTTTCTCTCCGTACCACGACCGGTCAGTACGAGCTGCAAAAACAGCAAATAGTCGCAGTTACTTTTATTTTCGCCACGTCTATTCGAACATCGGCATCATGCCCATTGGCGGCTTTACCACCTATGACGACGAGGCGCGTCGGCGATCCATCGGACGGACTTGGACAGATGACGAACTTCTTTTGCAGGAAGCGATACGTGTAGCACAAATAAGAGCGGGGAAAAAGCTTTTCAGAAAAATAAAAGCGAAGGAAAAGAGGGCCGAGGAAGCCCAGAAGCGAAAAGATGCCAAAGCTCGGGAGGAGAAGGCCGCCAGAGCTCGCGCTCAGAAGAAGGCTGCACAAGCCCGAGAAAATACCAAGTTACGTGTGGGACAAAGTTTAGCTAAAACCCAGAAGAAACGTCAGGACGACAAGTTTGTCTCTCTCCCTTCGGGGCTGACGCTGTCCCAATCAGCTCTTGCCGAAGCAAGGCAACGCGCAAACTCTCAATTCGGAGGTGGACCGAAAAAGGCAAATACAAAGAATCAGAAAGGCAAGAACACGGCACCCACAATCATGGATTCCATTGCAAACTTTTTGTTCAATGGAGACACGGCCAAAGGCGTCAAACGACCTTCCCCAGCAACACCGAGAAGGACTAGCCTCGCATACAGGGCTTTTTGTCTTTGCTAAAAAGTCGTGTGATGGAGCCTGCCGCGTTTGTATGCTTCCTGCTCGTTTGCATATTTCCTTTGGCTGTGAAAATGGGTTGGTGTTTTCGACGTTTGTTTCTTTGACTAGTTTTTGTAAGCTAGAATTCTTATTGGGGGAGAGAGAGACGGAGAGAGCTCTCAGTTCGTGTCATGTGGACACAATTCCTACAGTCCGTAAAAGGGCTGCCATCGGATGTTGATAGTCCACCTACCTATTGCCGAAAACCGCGGCATACGAGTTGTATAATACCAACGATTCTTTAATAGCAATTAAGTATTATGCCTTAGTTTTACAGTTGCTCAACAGGGGCGCCAGTAGACGGGGCGGTAGGATCTACTGGGCGGCATGTGGACGCTTTACCTGGATGGATTGCGATTGTTCCATCATCTTGACCCTCAATGTCCTAACAAACAAGTCCCGACATTAAATACTCGTTGAGAACACAAGCTGAACGCTCAAGTCGCCATAAGGTCCATCGGCGGAGGCCATGAAACAGAATTCAGGCTACGTGCCCAATTTTCTTCCCATACTCCGGCATGTTCAGCACGTTCCTTAAATCTGGTCACTTTTGGTGTGATGAATTCCCACATCTTTCCAGAAGGCGAAGGAATGCGATACTACATCACAAAATTTCGCAAGCAAAGACTTGAGTATGATATGCTAGTCGCCGCAATGAAGCACCGATTCGAGAAGAAGAAGGAGACCATCGAGCTTTATAACGCGATGTGGAACAAGACAGACTTAATTGATTTCATACGGACATCATACTGCAGACATGCGACTTTGCAGCTGTGTCCCGTCTCACCCAATACCTCGTTAATTGCTTACCCTGTCGTATCAACACTGGTAATAAGCCATCTTTCCTTCGAAATGGAAATAGAATAGACTGCTCTTCAGTAGTAGGCGCCAATATTTCTTTGGAATGATGAACACAAAAACATCTATACCTATTTGAGTTCATCATTCGGAGATGGTGCTGGGACTCTGGGACTCTGGGACTCTGGGAGCAAATAAGAGGGTCTTGACTCTTGACTCTTGACTCTTGACTCTTGGCTACGAGGTATATTTGACGTGGGCATGGAAATCTATTGACAGCCAGCCGCGATGGTAGCAGCAACAACGGAGACCGTGATCCGCTTGTCACCTCTCGTGGCCAATACCAGCAATGTGACTTGCAGACAGAGACGAATCGCGATTCGCTACGCAGTCTCCAGCTATTATGTCCCCTGATTCTTCGTGACTGTCTTCGCGCAACAAGCTGTGGCGGTAAGAAGATGTATCAGCGAATTCAGAGGCCCGAGATAGGTCAATTGGGTATGTAGCAGAATCCGGAGCATCCGCACCCCGTGCTGAGCGGTCGTCGACGCAGTAGCTTCAATTCAGCATGCTCGCTTTCTCTCATTACGGATGGCGAACGTCGTCCCATCAGTTGAGAAAGTCCCTTGGAAGCGATTTGGGCTGCTGCACCTGGTGTTGATGTAGTAAATCGTTTCAGCGGTGGACGATCGTCGCCGCTCAAATTTTGTCTGATACAAATACATTCGAGCCTGACGGGGAAGAAGAGTAAAAAGCTATGAAGGAATCCAAGAGAGCCAGAGATTTTTGGTGCGTCTATCCGCAGGAGCCTTGTTTCTGGCTTTCAAATTCGGCGACCTTTGGATATGTAGGTAGTTGTTGAGATGAACCGAGGCTCCTAGCTGGGCTGAGATTTCTAATTTTTTAAAGAAAAATTTGTGGCCTTGGCTTTTTCTTCTATCAGTCAGGGCTCGTGCGCTTTGCCTGCCCGCGAGGAAGTATCCTGAGGACTCAAGTGCATCTTGGAGAGAGAAGGAAGAACGTTAAAACATGGACGCCAAGATATTCCAGAAAGTATGGTAGATTGTTGGCACGCATGAAGTTCGAACAATAAGCAGGTCGCCATACCTGCCTGTAGACAAGCCTTTGTCCTGTAGGCTGTGACTCATGTCCATGCCACGCTCTGACCGTTGTGGCTGGCTCCTTTTGGAGACGAGTAGGTTGATATCTTTTTGCAGAGACCAATGAGTCAGTGACGGTCCGGTCTTGAGCTACATCTGGCGTCTTGTGTTTCTCTGCTTTGGTCGATTCTCGATTTGATCAACTTCTGTTGTCGGTCAAGCCTCCCCTCGGTTCATTCTGCACGGCCACAGGACATGGCGTAAATTTGTGGTAGACATGGCTTAGTCTTTGCCATGGATGGTTTGCATGCTCACGACGGACAGGACGACTTCGATCAAAGCGAGGCGACGAAGAGGAGGAAACCTGCGATGAGACGGCATCCCTTGTGTCCATGTATGGTGTCAACTGTCAAGCGGCAAGCCATCACCTGGCGTCCCTGACTCCTGGCTCTTGAGTCTTGACCGACTGAGGCTGGCTGACTCCTCTGCAGACTGTGGGGCTCTTGTCCTCCCAGACTCCCCAGACTCCCAGGCGGAGAGAGCCACCGAGGAACAGCCTAGGGCCACTGGGTTACAGAGGTGCCGCACTGAAAACACGGGAATGATACGGAGAAGTCGAGACAATCTCACCACCACTAACCAGAAAGAATCATCACAAGCAGCGCACTCAACTGAGAGCACTAATGGAGAAACGACCACGCACGGAGTTATATCCCGATCCAGGAAGCTGGGGAATACTACTAAGGTAGTTAGCCGATGCTGCTTACGTAGGTAGTTGGTTGCAACGCAAGGGCGGCTGCTTCTTTCTACGCCTTGCTGGATCTGCCCGTACATCAATGCCCCCTTATTAATACGCCGTGATGCACATTCTGCAGCCACTTTGACTTCACTGCTTCTTTGACAATCTTTGTACATACATAGGTTACGGCATAGCGACCCCCCGCTAACTCCGCCGTGACGCAGCATTGCGTATGTCGTACTATAGGAAGTCTTCCGGAGTCCCCCTTCTCGCCTGACGTTACATGTGCTGTAGTCAGCAGTACCGGGGCTCGTCGACATGAAGCCCTCTCTTTCTTTGCAGCTTCGGTCAGCCGTGATGCTTCATGAAACTCCCAGGCCGCAAATTGTGCCACCATCTTGCGGAAACCAACACCGGAAGCTACCCACGTGTCATACACAGGTAGTAGTCGATTTACCATGACTCTAAGTTCATAGCTGATGTCCCACCGTGCGACGCAATATGCCGCTTGCCAAAGCTGCGCATTAGCGGCATCTTCGAAGAAGTCTCTTCATCGTTCAGCAAGCTCTGACGCAATGCGATTGAGACACGTCAACCTCCCCATCAGGTCGCTGGCACCACCAAAGGTTGAAATTCGCTACAGTACAGATGCCAAGACAAATGTAGCCGAAGTCGTCGAGAGTCGAAACATTCTGTTCACCAATTCTGAGCCACAAGGTTAGCATTCAGTGTCAATGATGTGCTGTCCGCCCGCTTGCTGCCACTGCACTCCACTTCATGTCGCCCAGGGCTTTCACAGACTCACAGTCCTGTCTGTTTCATTGAAGATAGCATCAAATCCACTCCTTGGCCCTTCAAGCGCCAATCAACCCAAGGCCGCTGCTGCAGGCGCACCGACGCGGTGTGCGCAGAAAACGTCAGAGAGGGGGGAAAGACGGCCAACCCACGTTTCACAACAACATCGTTTCTTTTTATGAAATAAAGCCCCTCGCGCGGTGCTGGTGTGGCATGAATGCGGGACTCTACTTTCTATGTCAAAGCTCCCATCCATCATGCACTCGCAACGGATAGCTCAGGGCCCCTTTTCACCCTAATCGTCTGTCGTCGGAACTTCGTCTCTCGTACAAAGACACTCTCGGCGAGCTCAATCAGGTCGTGCTAGTGTCGCTGTGTCTGCTCTCCTACATCGTTGCGGTCGAGATCTCTTTCTTCTGCTTCGTTCCGCCTTCGCCAAAGCTTCTGATAGGCTTCCGCAGTGGGTAGTTGCACATTGAGCGATTCGATTTACCTGAACTGGCTGTCACGAGCTCAAGATGCCTAATTGGAGTGACTGGTCAGACTGGGCTCTTGATCCGTCTCGGAATGTATTGCGCAGAGTGAGGCAGGATGAACAAGGTAACTTGCAGCGTTTATCGCCTCACGAATCCCACCCACATGGACATTTGACTCGAAGGCTTATCGTGATTGAAGGAAATTTGGATTACGACTACAACTTTCAGAATGCGAGCCACGCTGAAACGCCTCGGAGGGCCTTGCAAACGATAGAGGATCTGTGCGAAGGACTCGAAGCCCTTTCTCCGGGCTCCAGCTACGAGTCGTCAGGTAAATTCTAGTGGAAAAGGCGGGGATTTGATCAAGAGCTCAGCCTAGCATGAACTACTTGGCGCTGATGTGTACTTTTGCGTCGTCGTCAAGCACACGGCGTCTCCAGCGATTGGTTCTGACACCGCAATTTGCAGAATACGAGCTTGATAGCGGGCCTCAAGAACAAACAGAATCCTCCGCATCCAAAGGCACGAACAGAAATGCAGATGGAGGCACAGAGAGGTCGAAGAGAGAGGACAGATACAAAGAAAACGACGACGGCAAGGGCAAGGCAAGGGCTACAAGAAGGTACAGGGAGAAAAGACAGCAGAAGAAGGCATCGCAGCGGAAGCGACACAATGATGGTGTCTCAACGCATCCCGGAGATGAAGCTTTGGCAGCCACGAGCAGCGCCGGACTTCTGAGTCAAACGCGGTGTAAGTCCTATGTACTTTGGCATTGAAGTCACTGCCCGTACTTGGCTGACTGACTGGTATAGATGCCCTTCATTCGCAACATTACACTGGCTCAAAATCCACGGGGCCCGAAGCAGTATACGCTAGTAAGTGACAATCTGCCAGCAAGTTGAGGTCCAAATTGAGAGGTGTGCATTTACCGAATCAGCTTCCTTTCTGACCATTGAAATCTCAGCTACTTCGAAATCATGTGATCTTGATGGAGTCAGGAAATTGCACAAAGCCTTCACAGAGTCACAGAAGATGCAGAACGGGATCACTCGGGGAGGCACCGAGGGAGCTTCAAGCACCAGCTATACCACTTCTGCTTACGGTAAGTGGTCGGCAATTCCAAACCTCAGATGTATCATTGCTTGAACTAGGGACAAGATACATGTGGCTGAACCAGTTTACCCAGGATATGAGTCAGAGGATGGCGAGTTTTCATTGTCTACCGCGTGTGCCGTATCGGACGAAGATCACTCGGAGGAGATCGACCCAAGTAAGAAACCGCGATATACATGTGCCTACAAACTGTATACAGTATCACTGACACAAGTGGTCCCAGGATATCGAATTGGGCCTTCGATAAAATTCCCACCGGGAGAGGTACGCTCACTTCCAACATTCTTCGCTGCTGTGTGCACATAGTAACAAGTTCACAAAGTGTACTGGTCCGAGCCCCAGGACTCTATAGAGACGAAGTAACTCAGTGAAGGCGAGCTTGGAGTCTAGCATCAATGATTCGAAATTCGTTCAATTTGCTTTCAGTCGGCCTTCGGCTATTACCATTGCCGCAAGCAAGGTCATTACATTTGTGTGTGAGAGTCAAGGAAATGCAACGCCCTTCAGAGTCCCCATCCAAGTACATGTGACAAAGACCACGTTTGCCGCACTCGTACTTCATCAGGCCAAGCCCGCACGGCATTCAACGAAGGCAGCATCCAGGCCGTCGACTATTCCGAAATCGCTAGAGTCGAATAATGGTCAAGGGGTTTTACTTTTCTTTTGGTGATTTGCGCCCGGAGACTAGTCCCGCGTCGCAGGTGCTGTCAATGGCTGCTGATCCCTGTAGGTACAGCAGCGAAAAAGAGATCTAGATCTGGAAGAAGCGAGATGTTCCTATATGTATTAGTCGTGCAAATGCTCCGTGTCTAGATAGCACATGTGTTGTAGCGACAGAACTTGCCTCGTTCCCAGCTCAGGGGGCTCGTATTCACCATCTTTTTCAAGGAAATGCGGCGCAAGGGAACTCAGTGTTAAGACTGGTGTCGTGCAACAGATCTGTCGGTCTTTTGCCCCCCTTACGATTCACGACCCGTGTTGGCGCACGACCTACTGTACCTTATTCGTAGATATCCTGCGACTTTGAAGGCGATGAGCGGTGTCCACAATTCACGAGTTCGAATGATGTGATGAGGCGCGTCACGCGTGGCGTCTCTGCTGGTCATGTCATGCCATTGCAACCCCATAGCGTCGTCCGGACCTCGGCAACTCCCCGCAATAGCCGGCATTTGCTCCATTACCTGGTATGTACCTTGCGGAGAGGTATGAGCGCAAGTTCGCAACAGAGCAGAGCAAAATATAAAGCTTCAGCAAGCACATTGTCAATCCGCCCATTTGAGTCGCAAGCTTTGAGGTTCTCTTGACAGGGAGTTTCACAGGTTCAATCCAGATAACTTGATTCATTGTGTTGCTAATTGAGCAATTTAAGGACGTCGTCTCTTTCTCTTACAATCCGTCAAGTTCACCAACCACCAGCAATCCGCAGGTCTCGCACAGCATCCCACAACTTCCCCGCCGTCCAGTCAAACAGATCACCCATCATGGCCGAGACGCAGTTAAACGACTTCCCCTCCCTCTTCTCGCTCAAGGGTAAAATTGCCGTCGTCACTGGCGGTTCTCGCGGTCTTGGCCTTCATGCCGCCTCGGCGTACGTCTTTGCCCCCCCCCCCCCCCCCCAAATCTTCCTCCCCCTGGGCCTCGCCGATTCTACCTCTCCCTCTTCTAACTCAACCATGTACCATGAATCAGCTTCCTCCAAGCCGGTGCCTCCAAGGTCTTCATCTCCTCGCGCAAAGCCACCGCCTGCGACGAAGCCTGCAAAGCCCTCAATGCGCTTCCCAACCTCGCGCCCGGAGCCGTAGCCATTGCTGTGCCCGCCGACTCCGCCAACATGAAGGGCGTCATGCACCTCCTCGAACAAGTCAAAAAGCACACCGACCGCGTTGACATCTTGTTCGCCAACGCTGGGGCTACATGGGGCGAGTCCTTTGACACGCACCCCGACGAAGCTTTCGCCAAGGTCATGGATCTCAACGTCAAGGCCGTCTTCAACACCATCCGTCTCTTTGCTCCCCTGCTAGAAAAGGCCGCCTCCTCCTCCTCCTCCTCCTCCTCGCATAGTACCACTTCCGACCCCAGCCGCGTCATCATCACAGCTAGTGTGGCTGGCCTCGGTCTCGGGAGTATCGGCCAGCAAGGCACGTACGGCTACTCCGCTAGTAAGGCCGCCGTGATTCATCTGGGTCGTAATCTGGCTGTTGAGCTGGGCCCTCGCCACATTACAGTCAATTCGATCTGTCCGGGCTTTTTCCCCAGTAAGATGACGAACGGCCTGCTGGAGATGGCGGGCGGGGCAGACGAGATGGGCAGCATGAACCCCATGGGCCGGTTAGGCAGGCCTGAGGATATCGCGGGCGCGGTCGTCTATCTGGCTAGTCGGGCTGGTTCTCATGTCAATGGGGAGGCGATTGCGATTGACGGTGGTGCGATGTGGGTGAGGGGGGAGATGGCTTTCCATGGGGGCCGGGACTCAAAGATTTGAGAGAGGGACTGTTTGCGCCGTGCGTACGAATATAAATGAGTGTGTGATTCATTTTCCGTGTACACTTATACTAGATGGAGATCTCTTGGTGTGTTTGTAAGTATCCTGTTACTTTTAGCTTCAACGTTTGCTGTGATGTTCTTATCTTTGCCAGACAGGACTGAACCTCGTTTTATCACAAAGTTCTTCATGACTGTTTTACGCTAATGCTATCAACTTTCAGACGGCTCTACTGCGACACTGCCACACCACATGGAAATACAAGTCTCTCACTGGATGCCAGCATCTCGCTATATTGTTATTCTCCCCCCCTTCTCCAGAGATAAATACCAAGATGATGAACGCCCTCGATTTTTGCGCCACCTCCGATCCAAAACAAAATCCCCTTCTGTCTACACCTCATGTTCCCCCGCAGAGATAAGACCGCCAGAAACTTCAAACGCCGTTGAAAGAAAATTGGCTCCCTCATACTCGCTTTCTCGCGACCCAGGCACTCGCTCGATACGTGGTGCACAACATGCTCTCCCTATCTTGTATATAAGGCGCCTCAACCCCGTCCTCAGACCACTCAATCTCAAAGCCCATCTTGTCCACCAACGCCAAGACCTCGTCGTTGGAAAGCTCAAAACTCCCAGGATCAGCTATCCCCGACGATGAACTCAAGTCATGCTCACCATCACCGTCATCATCGTGGCCATTATTCCCGGGAGCTTGGTTCTCGAAATGCCACAGCAGAGGGCCGACATTGATGAGCAGCCCACCCGGACGGAGGCAGTGGCGAATAACTTCCAGATACCGAATCAAATTCGGAGCCGTATCGAGAAAGAACAGGCTAGCCACGGCATCATATGTGTCCTTGTGGTCGTCATCAGCGTAGAGGCAAAGGAAATCAGCCGCATACATGGACATGTTGCCAACACGCGGGCCGCAACGGGCCATTTCGGTAGCGGGGTGAATGTCAGGGACTTTATAGCCCCGGAGGTGGTTCTCCCGGGTGAGGTGATTGGAGAAGGTGTGTATCCAAGGATAAATGGTGTATTGGCCTGCAACAGAGCAATCGTTCAGGATAAGCGACGACGCGAGCAGTTGGTGATACGAGATCTCGTTGCCTTCGACCTCGAAGCCCCTTTTGCACAGCTCAAACACCAGTCTTGCCAGTCCAGCTCCCGGAACCAGAACTTTTGGCTGCCAGTCATCATCGCCGTCGTCGTCGCCGCTCGCCTCACCATCGACTCTTTCCTGCTGCTTCTGTTGCCGCTGTTGCTCTAGCGCCTTTATGATTGGAGCGTAGCAGACTTCTCTCTCCGCGGCACCTTCTGCCGTCCAGTCACGGTACAGCTGGCGAATCGTGCTTCTGGCCTTGTCAATGTCCGCGTGCTTGGCCATGCCCTTCCACGGCGGGGGAATCGTGGGCTCACTCACCCCCTGCGGCGTCGACGTGGCAGGGGAGGAGCCGAGGTTCTTCAGGCCGTGTGACACAATCGCCCGGGCTAGTTCGGCGTTTGCGTCAATGGCATCGTCTGTCTTGATTAAGGTTTCCAAAAAGTTGAAGGGCGGGGCCGCGAGCATCTTCCAGTGTTCCTGGGGAAGTGCGTAGAAAGACCGCCGCCGCAAGTGCGTGACGTTGAAGTGGGCGGCTTTGGCGTATTGCCTGGAGGGAATGTTGCATGTTAGCATGCGGCAGCACCCAACATGATGGCTGTGTCAGTAGGTATGTTCACTGCTCGTGTACAGAGTTCAAACTGTAAGAAGAACTTGCAATGGCAGGCAAAGGACTCAAGGAGGGTACTCGGTTAAGTTGGGAGGTAGGTAGGTAGCCAAACGTACGAAAAGGAGTCCAAGGCGGAGAAAATCACTCCAGTCTCCTCGGGATCGTCCGCGCTGTCTTCTACATCTCCCCAGCAGTTGGGGGGCTGTTCTACAGCTGTCTTTTCGACTGCACCGGCCATAATGTCTTTCCTGGCTTCTTTTTCGTTGGCCACGACTCTCCGGCTAGACAATACTCATGGCGTCTGGTTCAAAAGTCCAAGTTTGAGATGGGAAGATGGATGGAACGGCTCATGAAACATGAAATTAGGCAGAAAATGGCCTCGGAGGATTGACACTTGATTCGGACTCGATTCTTTTCAACTGCTCTTTCTATCTTCCCCTTTCTTCGCATTGGACGGCTCTACTGGAAGCTGCCTTTAGCTGCGTCTCTTTGTTCTTTCTCGCCCTTGAACATCGAAGGCTCTCAATCCAGGTCGATATGGTGAGAGGGGGGGTCCAAGATAATGGGGAACCCCACTGCAGTGATCTTAATCCAATCAGCTGGCCAAGCGAGCTTCTACAGCCAATCATGTGATTGGCATCTCACTTGGCCTGGGCCGCCTGGCCTTGTCGCTGTTTGTTGTTGACTGAACTTGCTGGCGATAGCAGAGCATCTTGACTTCCTGTTCATGAAGCAAGACTGAACTGGACAGGGAATTAGGAACTGCGTTGATCATGGCCGCCTCTCCAGAGCAGCTTTTCAGCTTATCGTTGCCACTTCCTCACTCACTCGATACGCGCATCTATCTGCGCCTCAGCACACAGGCCAAGGCGCTGGTCCTGTGCCTTACCACGGCGTCGGCAGACGAAGGGTCCAGATTGAAGCCCATGGGCTCCTTTGTCTATGCACTACCGAATGTCAGTTTTTCAGAATGCCCCCTTTCTGGGATTTCCCCATTTTGGGTATCTCCTCTTCGTTTAGTTTGAGGCCTTACGTTTCGTTTTGTTTCATTTCGTTTCGTTTCTTAGTCTGGTCCGATTCGTCCAATTCGTTCGTTTCGTTTCATCTCATTTCGTCTCGTTTCCTTTTCTGTTCCTTCCGCCTTTTCAATGCCATTCAGCCGCAATCCCAAATTGACGTAGACACGATGCAGCGTTTCAATGACAAAGAACCTCTTACAACCACCTTGTTCTCGTCAGAATCCAGCCTAGACTTCACCAAGAGGCTGGCAAAGCTTGTCGCCAGACGTGCTCAACTACCCGTCTATGTCATGAACTCGGTGAGCTTCGCAGATACGGCTATGGGTGGGACGGTGGAGGAAGAAATGGAGGCCTTCAAACGCGTTGCCGAAGTGACTCTAGATAAACTTGGGGCGGCTGGTGCGAGAAAGCTGGCCGTAAATGGAAGTCTTTCGTGATACCGACCAAACGGACGCAACGTGTCGAGTGTGTTACTGTGAAAAGACGAGCCGACTCATTAGGTAGTTTACGACTGTATCTAACAAGAGTCATCCAAAACGTTGAACATCCCAACAGCTTCTGTTTCTTCCTGAACCCTGACACAGACGTCCAAAGTCCGGACACACACAAAACAGACACCGGGTAGGATGGACAGGAACCACCAGCCTTTCGGATGGGGAAAGCGACTCGGAGAAAGTCGCTGCAAGAACACCTACCACCTACCATTGGCCTGAATTGCGCAAAAATGGACCCATCATCTCATGGCGAATCCAACAGATCAAACCGGGTTATCGTTATCGCATCCCGCCATCCAGTTTGTTGCTTCCCCCGCCGGCCGCCGTCCAACAAGCGCACAGCAGCTCGCCTCATCATTCCCGACCGAGCCCGTCTGCCTCGCAAATCAAGAAGGACTTTGGTCGACATTTGCCTCACAAGTTCGACACGCGCTCCTCCGCAATCGCTGCAGGTCCTGTACAATCGAATCCTGAATCTTCAACACTTGGTGCCCGAATCGCTCGACTCCCAATTGCCCCGCGATTCGCGACCCGACCCCTACTCTTCGGCAGAGGGTCCAGCAAAATCATTGTATGTCATCACTGCCGTTTGAGCTGCATGATTTGCTGGTGTCCTCACACACTGGCTTTCTTCTTTCATTTTCCATGTTGACTGATCGCTAATGTGTGTCTCAAGGGTCCCGTCGTCACAAGGCTATGCAGTAGCTGCAACTCGACTCGTTGACACCATCACAGCCCGTCAATCATGGCCTGGCAACCGGCCCCAGACTCGGTGAGGCAGCTCGCGGCCTGCCTCAAAGATTCCTTGAGCGGATTTGACAGAAATGCTCAGAAGAATGCCGAAGTGGTCAGTACTTCTTCCGACTTGCCTGGCTCACCAGATGCAAAGACGCAAAGACGCAGTTCTGAGATTAGGATAGATGCTGCAACAAGCCAAAAACTCACCGGATTTCAACAACTACTTGGCCTATCTCTTCTCAAGCACGCATCCTCCAGATGGCTTGAACTGCAATGAAAGTGACCACCACCTCGTACGATCGGCTGCTGGCATCATGCTGAAGAACAACGTAAAGAACGATTGGAAGACTATACCCGAAGAAAGCTTCAAGTTTATAAGAATATCTGTTCCGATAGGTCTGCAGGATAATAACATGCAGATTCGGAACTATGCTGGGAATATTGCGGCAGAAATGATTCGAAGAGGCGGTCTACTGACTTGGCCGGATCTGCTTCCGCAGCTAATGGACATGTTTGGAAACACCAGCGGCAATGTATCAGCCGAAGCGCAGGAGGGTGCCATGTCTGCCATGGCAAAAATCTGCGAAGACTGCCCTAGGGTGTTTGTGAGGGAATTGAATGGACAGCGCCCGCTCAACCACGTGCTTCCCCAGCTCATAAATGCGACCAAGAGCCCGCTACCAAAGGTTCGAGTCGGAGCTTTGACCGCAATCAACGTCTTCACGCCCCAACCATCGCAAGCGATGCTGAACTCTATCGATGACCTTCTGCAACATCTGTTCGTCCTTTCCAGTGACGGCAACCCTGATGTACGACGCCAGGTATGCCGGGCATTCGTTCAGCTTGTTGAAACCCGGCCCGATAAATTGCAACCTCATATTGGCGGCTTGGTGGACTACATCATTTCTCAGCAGAAAGGTGACGACGAAGATCTTGCGTGTGAGGCGGCCGAATTTTGGCTGGCTATTGGCGAGCATAATGACTTGTGGCGGAGTCTTCAACCATACCTCAGCAGAATTATACCCGTACTTCTGGAGTGCATGGTATACAGCGGGGAGGATATTGCTCTTCTCGGAGGTGCATCGGATGATGAAGACGAAGAAGACAAGGAACAAGATATCAAACCTGCGTTTGCGAAGAAAAACCTGACCCGAAATGCTACCGCAAATGGCAACAAGGAGCAAAATAACGAGGCTGCAACTGCCCAGGCAACGAACACCGATCTGGAAGATGGAGAGATCGATGGCGACGAGGACGGAGATGAGAACCCCGATGAGAAGTGGACTCTTCGAAAATGCTCTGCTGCTGCCCTGGACATTTTCGCAAAAGACTTCCGCAACCCTGTCTTCGAAGCCATCTTCCCTTATCTGTCTCAAAATCTCTCACACAACGATTGGCCGCATCGTGAGGCGGCGGTTTTGGCCCTAGGAGCAGTGGCCGAGGGATGCATGGAAGTCGTTGTACCCCATCTCCCTGAGCTTATGCCGTATTTGATTTCACTGCTCGAGGACCCTGAGCCCGTCGTTCGTCAGATTACGTGCTGGACGCTGGGTCGCTATTCTGAGTGGGCTGCGCAGCTGCCACAGCAGCAGAAAGAGCAGTACTTCGTGCCTTTGATGGACGGCATTCTTAGAAAGATGCTGGACAGAAACAAAAAGGTACAGGCTGCTGGCGCATCTGCCTTTGCCAATCTCGAGTCCAAGGCAGGCGCTCACTTGGCACCGTACTGTGGCCCCATTATCCAGCAATTCGTCCGCTGCTTTGGCAAGTACAAGGACAAGAATATCTATGTCCTGTACGACTGTGTCCAAACTCTCGCGGAACGCACTGGATCACTCTTGTCCAACCCCGAACTCAAGGATCAGCTGATGCCGGCTCTCAACGAGAGATACAACCTCGTAACAGACCAGTCTAGAGAAATCTTCCCGTTGCTCGAATGCCTGTCCTATGTTGCCTTGGCACTGGGAACGTCTTTTGCGCCCTATGCGCCATCCATCTTTGCTCGCTGCATGAACATTATTCATGTCAACCTGGAACAGAGCCTGGCTGCGGTGAGCAATCCCGCTCTCGACAGCCCTGACAAAGACTTCTTGGTGACCAGTCTCGATCTGTTGAGTGCAATCGTTCAGGCACTGGGGGGGGGGCCATCAAGCGAGCTTGTCAAGAACTCACCCCAGCCGTTCTTTGAGCTGCTGACGTTCTGCATGGAGGATCCAGCGGATGAGGTCAGACAATCCGCCTACGCTTTGCTGGGTGATTGCGCAGACTATCTCTTTCCCTTCGTGCAGCCGCATCTCGACGTTATTATACCCATTGCCATTAAACAGCTCGATTTGGATTCAATGCTCGATGATGAAGTCGGCGATGGTTTTGGAGCGTACAACAACACCTGCTGGTCCATTGGCGAGATCGCGATGAAGCACGGCAAAGGCATGGCGCAGTGGGCTCCGGGCCTTCTCAAACATCTCGTTGAAATCATGTGCAACGAGCGGGTGCCAAAGAGTCTCGCCGAAAATGCGGCCATTGCTCTCGGCAGGCTCGGACTCGAAAACTCGGAGTTCTTGGCCCCTGCTTTGTCCAATTTTGCTGAAGACTTCATCACCTTGATGGGTAAGATTGACCCAAGTGATGAGAAGGCGTCAGCTTGCAAAGGTTTCTCAATGGTCGTCGCACAAAATCCGCAAGCGCTAGAGAAGGTCTTGCTCGGCTATTTCGCCACCATTGCGCAGTTTGATGATTCTGAAGTGCAAGATCCACTGAAGCGCGAACTTCACGAGGTGTTCCAACATGTATGTTTCTTTGCAGTCATCACCCCATTCTCATGCCGTTATATACTGACACATATTGACGAACAAAGGTCTTGAACGTATACAAGCAAATGATGCCACAATTTAACGAGTTCCTTGGACGACTGCGACCTCAGGACCGTCAGAGACTAACCGCAAAGTATTCCGTTTAGAGTCTGGACTTTTAGTGGGATGATTCGATGATGAGACATATCTGGTAGGGGAGGACCAAAAAAAAAGAAAAGATAAAAAGAAAGATCACCAGCTTCCCGGAACACGATTAGCAGAAGACGAAATACGTAGTGCAGGGAATGGCCCCCCAGACCCCGGGTCTTATTTAGAGGAAGGAAAGATAAAAGGGGTATGGACCAATATATGGAAAGTTTGGACGGTTTGTTGTGCAATTTGCTGTGGGTAATATCCAAAGACTAGATGGTTTCAGCTTCAGTTTCCGTTTCAACGAGGCTATCGACAGACGGCGTTTCACGCACGCAGCACAATCTGCATGTTAATAACACTTCTAACTACACATCATCAAAGGAAACTCGATGCTTCGTTTATTAGATAGCAGTAACCAAAATAGAGGCGATAATGCGCCAGGCGGCGACAACACCATGGTCTAATGCAAAATCCTGTTTTGGTTCAATGAATGGGGCTGCAGCCTACGCGAAAGGCCTCAGCCATTCTCGAAATAGCACACGTGCAGCGACTCATCCAGGTTCGTCATTCTGGTTGACAGGAAATGAGGCAACGGAGAAATGAGGGATGAGCCTCCCCCGTGCGGTGAAGTGGAGGAAGGAGATAACTCATCGCTCCTGCCCGGTCGTGGTTCAGGACTCTAATCGCTCCCTCATCAAAATGATCCACCTCAGTCCTCAGTTCGTCCTTTGCTTTCTCCTGAGTTTCTTTCTTTTTCGGACTACTCCGTAAAATCATCTCCAAATCCCTTTAAATTACCCGCGATCGGTAATGAGCCAACCCCTCGGAGACCGCGACGGCCCAACGGGGTGGATCATAATACCCAGAGGCCTAAATGCACAACACCCCGCAAGCGCAGGACCTACCCGAAGGAAACAAGGGGGAAAGGAAGCTATGGTGGGGTTTCTCTGAGCCGCATGCGGTTTCGCTTCGCCATGTGTAGGCCACGGCTAAAGTGAACCTAGGTTTTCGAAAGCATATTCTCAGAGACCGAACGGGCGAGGACACCCGGTATCTCGCTTTCACATGCTTTATATCAGATTCACATGCTTTGAATTGAGTTTTCCGCGGAGCTGTTACTCAGCCTGGTGTGTAGGCTTCGATTTCTCCTGTTCGGCAGAAGGAAAAGCCTGGGGAACAGGGAAATAGTGGTTCTCTACATGATGAAAATGCATGGTGAAGTCATCTTGCCACGACGGCAAAAGAAATAATGCAACGAAAGCATCAACTAAGAAGACAATGACGCCAGGACAGCACTGTTGTGGCATGCATCACTTCAACGTGGCAGGCTGCCCGTCAGCAACATTGTCTCGCCCATGATGGCCTCATAAGCAGTTGGGACAAAGTTTTGGTGTTATTTTGTCAGAGAGTTTGTGCCCACTGCCGACATATGCACACACATACGGAGTAGATGCATACATGTACATACATACCTACATGTACCTATCCTTCCGCCACTTTTCGGATGCATGGCACACCGCGGCTCGTCTACGGAGTATAGTATGTCCTATACCCTTTCCCACAAGAATGCATGGGGATTCGGGGCGATGTGGATTCTAGTGGACCGCGGCACATAATTCACCGTACGCTAATCCGACATCTGTACACACAGAGTACATACCTAGACATGTATGTACATGTGTAGGTATGGTTGGAACAAGTCACAATTGCTTGCAGAATCTGGCTTCTAGGGCTGAAATGGTTTTGAGCTGAGATATGGTTGGGATTTGTCGCGCAACGGCAGAAAGACACGACGATAAGTTGAGAGAGTTGATCCGCGGGTTCGAAGACAAGACTGGACTTAAGCCCGATGAATGGATCAAGCCCAGCGCGGCACAGCACCGCACGGCACGGCATAGGTAACACAGCATAGCGCAGCAACCGCATAGCAACAGCAGAGCACAGCAGTGCACAGTAGCGCACAGCGGCAACAACATCGCAACAACAGCATGCAGCACAAAAGCAAAGCAGAGAGAGGCGAAGACTGCAAAGCCATACAAAGCAAAGCACCCCGAAGCACAGCCACAGCAAAGCAACGCGCAGCAGCAAGACACGTCCCTGTCACAAGATCCATCTGCCAAGCCAGCTAACCTTGTTCCTCTTACTCGATTCTATAATTAGCCCCAGTTTGTGGTGCAAGGCTTCCCCTAGCTCGGCGCTGCCATTGTGGGTTCGGTTCGGCGCAACGGCTCAATGGGCGAAAGGCGAAGGCGGCTTGTCGTCATAGTACATTAGGGACTTGGAGACGCAGAACCCTCGTCCACACGACCATGCTAACCTCGATCTGTACCTAGCCCCTGAGGGGAGGGCTCCTTCTTGGCTCACGGGGGCTTGGTATGTATGTATGTAATTTGCTTCTTTGAGCTGTACCATGCTGGCGGATCTACTCGCGTACCTACGGAGTAGTCGCAAGAAAAAAAGGCACCCCGCCTTCCTCGGCGTCTCGTACGAGAAAGAGTGCCCGGGGACCCTGAAAGCAGTAGGGTTGCCCCCGACCCGAGGCCGCGGAGAGAAAGCAGTAGCTTCGCAGACTGAGTTTGATTCCTGGTATGTACGGAGTACCTATTTACTAATTAGTCCTGTTTGATGAATCAGGGTCACGTTGACTGCTGGACATCATGGTCACGTTCGTGGAAGGAGGGCTGCAGCCGGCGGCCAGCCTGCCCCTTTTCATGAACTCTTGTTACTCGCAAACTTCGCGGCGTGTGTGCTGTTTTGAGTCAGTTGGCACAACAGGCTAGTTGCATATTGACAAGACGATATTATGCTCGGGAGAAGAGTTGCCGAACAGATCAGACCAGACCGCCTTCTCTTTGTAAGCATCTGCCGCACGCTCGCCAGAAATCAATCCGCTTCGCGCTGGTGCAACAAGCTTGGCGAACAGATGACCGGCGTTGAAAGCCCGCTCGAATCAGCGCCGAGCATGTATACCAGGAGAACTTGTACCAGCAACGGTGCAACAGTCCAGACGTGTGTGCCATGGTTTTGCTGGCTGATGATTTTCCATCCGTGTGTCTTGCAAGATAGGGCGCAATTTTGCTCGCGAGAGCTGCCTAACGGATTAGATCATGGGCACCGATGGGGGATCCGATTGGAAAGATCTACCCTATTAATCACCGACGGAGCGCGGTGGTGAAATTACCGTCAGGCCGAAACGAAACATGCGCACCGACGATCATCACTCTTGAGGGTTGAGTCTTGGCTTTCTGCACACAGCGGCAAGGCATCCCAGCTGCCATGGAACGTTGTATTTCGCCTGTTGCATCGCCTTGCAAGATCAAAGAAGGTCAAGTAAAGCATGCGCGCGAGATTCACACGGCACCAGAGAGCTGTTGATTTGAGCGGCTGCGTAGGAGCCATCTGAGACCCTGACGGAAGCAATGATGTAATATGAAGATGCGATTTGCGGGGGGGTTGTTCGAAGCAGAAGCTCTTCTAGAAGCAGCAAGTACGTACAGCTCATTTTTCGTCACTGAAGGGGTCGTCGGAATGCACTTCCGCCTTGCCATTGCAAAAGGGGAAGCTCGCACAGAGAATTGTGTCCCAAGTTGGCTTATTGTGGCATTGAACTACCTCGACCCCTTTAGGCTTTTCCTTATTGGTCTGTTTGCTACACTGGAACTATCATTGTTCAGTCGGTTTCCTGCCTCGGGCTTCCCAGAAGGTACGGTGGCAGCCAAACCATTCCTATCACAGGGGCGAAACCCGCATTCCGCAACAGTGGCCGGGGGTTCGCTCTCTTTGGCACCAACATGCAAACCGGCACGCTACCCGATGCGTACTCCGTCTTGTCCATGATGGAAGGTCGCGCGCGGGAGCTTTGAGTCTTTGACTGCCACGAGACGCCAAAAAAACTAGCCACACCACACTGATGGAGTCCGTGGAGCTAGCACGTTCACCACGTTAGACTGAGACGATGCCAGGACAGTCAAGACTCAGGTGAGACAAGGGTACATCCATATCATCACGCCACGGACGGCGGGTTTCCGTAACAGCGGAATTGAAGAGGATCATGCTGCCCCCGGTATGGATGCTTCCACGAAGCATTGTGTAATTTGTTCCATGGAGAACTGGATTATGTACCAACATACTCAGTAGACCACAGGTAACTCAACTTGATGCCAGTAGTGGAGACGCTGTGACCTGTCCAGTGTCTTAGTCTCTTCCTAGGCGCCCCATCTGCCGATTGGCGTCTATGGAGTGATTGTCGAGGCGGCAATGTTATTTTGTTTAGTGCATATGGATTCCCAAAACTCAGGAAGCCGAGCCGACAGTCGAATGAAGTGTGTGACTTGGAGTGCCAAGCGGAGAAGCAACCAACGATGGATCAAGTCCGTCGTCGGTCGATGGCGGCAACGGCACGTTGTGCCGTTAGCCAAGACCTTCTTCCCAAGGCATGACAGCCAGGCTGCCAGGCTGCCAGGCGGCTCGGTTCATTCTGGAGATTTGTTCTGGACAATTTTGATCGACGATGGAATACATGCGTGACCGGGAAAAAAAAAAAGAGATGGGGGTCCAACGGACACGCCTCACCTGAAAAGGCCAATGCCGGCTGCTGGACTCAAGTTTTCTTGTACATTTCCGGACACACATACCTACATACCAAGGTCCAATGTAGGTAGCCGCGCTCTTAATTACCTACCTCAACATAGTTTGCCGCGAGTGGCCGGTTACATAATTCTTCAACGGCCCAGCAACACGCTGTTCCCCTGCCGCAGCCGCTAGCCAGAGAGGAAGTGTCCCAAGCAAGCCAAACCCCCCTACAGGCTACCGCCCGGCGCCCACAAAGCATCCATCCCGGCACCCGGCAAGCAGGCAGGCAAGCAAGCCATGGAGCGATGACCATGGCGAAGAATTTAGTCCTGGCAACGATGAAAATCCCCCAAACTGTCCGAACCGGAAGCTTTTATTGGTGGACGTGACGTCCGGATACTATCATCGCGTTCATGTTGTCGATCTCGGACGGGTGCGGAAATGGGCAATTGCTTGATCCCAACTTTCATGTCCACACGGCACCGTTTTGCCGCTGAAGCAGTGAAGGACGACTCGGCCCCTGTCTGGTGCGCTTCAGCTAAGTCTGGGGACTGGGCTTGCTCTTCCTCTTGCTGCTGCTGATTCATCCATCCTGAAAGGACGACTATGTATTTTTTGTCGGAATCGCTGACCAAGGCAATATTTTACACTGGAAGAACTGTTTTGCATTTGGCCTCTGGATCGTCATGACACCGGATGAGCGGGCAAAGCCTAAAGGTATGTCACGGTTGCATTCCGGGAATTCTGTTTTTAGCAACCCACAACCTACTTTACCAGGACTCAGGAGTCATGATATGTATGGAAGGCATGGAAGACATGTGGAAAATGGGAGAGAATGCTGAACAGAACAAGATTCGAGAGTCAAGACCCCTTCGTTCCCCTATTGAATTAAACTTTGGTCGCATGGCGCATGCGAGCCCCATTATTATTATTATCAACGCTGGGCTGTGTGGCGTCGAGGGTCCATCGGCATCTCAGAACTTACTTCCGTAGAACGGGTAGGTAAATACATGGAAGTCCAGACCACCGGCGTCGTGGCTTGTTGTTATTTTGGTCCCTTGCGCTGTGACTGGTGGGAATGACCCCTGACGACGTGCCCTAGTTGTGCCTGCACGTTTCCGCTGATGATGAAGGAAGGGATGTTGCAACTTGCGTCATGGGCTCGTTGGGGGGGGGGGGGGGGGGGGGGGGGGGGGCAGTGCTTGTGCTCATGAGTGCTCACTGCTGGCGGGCTCGGTTCTTGGGCCGAAAGTTCCTCCATCCATCCAGGAAAGGATGCAGCAAGTTTATTTTGCAAAACTCTACAGCAAACGCAACGTTGGCCCTGTACGCTATGCAATACCACAATAGGTACAAGTACATACAGGTTGTGTTGTAATTCCATGCACGTTGACGGGCTTTGGGCTTGGGACCCGTCAGTGCCCGTCCAATGGGCGATTTAGTCAGACGTCGGCTATGCAGGAATCAGCAGGATGGCCAGCCTCACAGCATGACGGCTGCGCTGACGACATTTGTCTCGACGAGTGCTTCTGGTCGACGTTTGGCTGAACTTGTACAAGAGCATTGGGGAGCAGGACGAGGGAGAGGCCATATCGAGACGAATCGAGAGGGTGGACATCCGGATTGGCAGGATGGTCTGTTAAGAATCAAGACTCAACACGCCCCTTGAGAGGGCTAGACCGCGCATCACGCACACATCATTCTCACCCGCCGTTCGCGCACTTCATCCACGATCGATTCATCAGGGACCGACCGGCTCAGTCGCGGGCGAGAGCGCGGGTGGGCGGCATGCAGAAACGCAGGCCAAGCAGGGGTTGGCGCAGCAGCGGGAGCGGGAGCAGCAGCGCGCACGGGCATGTGTAGGCATACTCTGGAGTCCGCAGCCGCATGAGGGCGTCGACAGAGAAGCAGGAGAGGGCTTCACGGCCACGATGAAAAATGGCCATGGACGATGGACGACGATGGACGATGATGGGTCATGGATGATGATGATGATGATGATGATGATGATGATGATTAATGAATGATGGCGGGCGGCAGGCTGCCTGCGTCGGAGCCGTCTGGAGCGCGAGGTGCGCGAGGCCATAGGTGTCTCGTGGGCGGTGGGGTCCGGACCCGGTGGCAGCTACAAGCCGACAGGTTATGTACATGTACCTTGGGTAGGTATGGGTTATGGTCCATGGGTTCGCAATGCTGCGCCGCAATGGACTGCTCCAAGCTGCTGAAAGCCCGATCCATGCCCCCCCTCAACTGTCAAGGACTCAAGGGCCAAGGCACTCGAGAGTCAAGGCATCCAAGACATCCAAGACAGCTCGAGCATCCAAGACAGGGGGCGATGAGTGAAGCCCGCAGTGGGCCAGCTGCCGCCGCCAGCCGCCGCCGCTCTGCCATTGTCTGCCAGCTGCGGGTGTGTCTTTGCCAGCTGTCAGCGTCTGCCAGCTGCCGAAATCTCGTTCCGCGGAACTGGATTCGGGTGTTTATGTTTATACATACTCGGCTTCACTCTGTCATAGTCCCTCTCATGCGCCAGTGCGTGAATGTGCTCCGTACAGCCAAGTCAAGCTACCTATCTAGGTACCCAAGTGCCTCCTGTAACTGTACGGAGTAAGCATGTTGCGTTGTGGAGAGGCGTCACCATGCCTGCCATGCCATGCTGCCATGCGGTACCCGTCTCCATCCGACATGCAACTCGCCCCACTCCCCGCTCTTTTGCTGAGCCTTTTCCCACTTTGCTCCAAGTCGCTCGCTCATTCATCGCCTTCCCGACGGCCGGGGGTGTTGCCAGCACCGTGCAAAGAAAACGCCCCAAGACCAAACTCTCGACTCTCGTTGGACGAATGCGCTTCTGCTTTGTCTTGCGGCTTTCGTCTGCTGCTATTATTTAACAATGACGCTTTCCCCCCCTCCCAACCTATTATGCCCACGGCTCTGAGATATCTCCATCCCAAGACTATTTCTCGACATCATCTTGCCTCTGTTGGTAGACATTCGCGCGTCGCCACAACTGTTCCAACTCTCGCTACTTTGGGAAGTCCTCGTCGACTCCCGTCATTCGCTTGATTGCACCTTATTTGCTGCTACTGCTGCTACTGCTGCTACTACTGCTGCTGCTACTGCTGCTGCTGCTGCTGCTGCTTTTCCGCACACTTCCTTTGCAATCTGCGCTACGCTGCATCGGCTTGCGATCGTTCGGATAGTACATCATCACTTGATGCGGCATTTCTCCTCGGAGCCATCTTCCGTATCAACGCTATCAACGCTTTGAACAACGACTGTTTCATCCCTCGCCTCGATTTTTCGATAGAAACGCCGAGAATATATTCTGGGAGCTTTGCAGCTAAAATAGACTTTCGGATTCGATTCATCCTCCCGTCGCTCGCTCGCTCGCTCACGAGTCACACGCACGCTGTTCTCCGCACTCGTCTGCCACTGCCCCCACCTTGGCCCATCGGTTCAACGATAGAAAGGCGAAATCATTCAAAACGACGTTAATAGGAAACCGCCACGAAATCTATGTTGCTGTGAATTTTCACGCTTCATTTTTTTTTCTCCACGTTACAACCCACCCACGCTCGCTTCCTCACGAAACACCCACGTTCGCTTCATCTTCCAGGTCGATTTGTGGAAGAAGCTACAAGTAGTAGTCTAGTCTAGGCTATTGCACTTGGATCAACGAGCCGGACACTACCTTACACCACGATCGCTACGCTACGCCCTGTATATCATAGCAGTACCGAGTATTGCTAGCAGGAGAGACTTGTTGTTTCGATTTTGGTTGCATACTTGGGTCGACCAGTTTTATTTTCGCTGTTGGAACGACTTGCTTTATTGAGCGGCTTTGTTTGCCTCTGTGTGGTGATCATCATTTCAACGTACGTTCGCAGTTTGGTGATGCTTTCTCAGCCGTGTGCACTCAGACCTTCTGCATCGTCTATTTCGAGGCAGATGCGCTTTGAGGTCCGGTTCGTACCCCCATGCAACCGAGAAGCTCGCTAACTTGAGGTGTCTACTTCAGTATTCGCTTCTACTCATCTTCTACTTATTCTTAATTCTCACCATCTTCCCCGCTTCAAGCACTCAAGATGGCAGGTCCTGGCGGTGGCCCTCCTCGTCGCAGGTAGGTCTTCCCCCTCCCATCCCACCGTCTCTGAACTACCACCATACGCATTGGGAGCAAAAAATGCCGCCATACTTGTTGGGCAGTGCTAACTTGATGCGTTGTTGTGGCAGCCACACTAAATCTCGCAAAGGCTGTGAGACGTGCAAGCGAAGACACATTCGCTGCGACGAAAACTTCCCCCAATGGTGAGTAGAACTTGTTCGTTTTAAGCATGTACCGCGTTTTGTCCTACTCTGCGTGTCCACTTTGTGATGCCCATATGGGCGGCACAGAAATGCGGGCGGAATAAAAAAGAGACAAGAATACACCCATACACACACACACACACCAAAAAGGGGCGGGTCAAAGTCGCACCAATACGTCTGCCAACTGGGCTAACACAACCACCACCCTTTTTCCAGCCGCAACTGCACCAAGCACAAGATCCGCTGTCCGTACAACGACGTACAAGTATCGGACGCTGACCGCTCTACGACGCCGGACAAAGCCGATCTCATGTGGACGCCCCAGATCGAAGCCACCATCGCGGAATGGCAGGCCACGGGCCTCTTCCCCTTTCCGTCGCTGCAGATCTACCCGTCGCCGATGCCGCTCATGTATTCCGTGGAGGATTTGCGCCTGATCTACCATGTGGCGAATCTGTATCATCAACTGTCTGCCATTGATGCTAACAACTTTACCTTGTGGACGCGGCACATCCCTACGTAAGTTGTGGCCTCAGCAACGAGTATGGAACTCCCTGAACTGACTTTTGCAAAACCAGACTCCTCAGAATTGGCGCCACCACTCCCTACGTCATGCATGCGCTGCTTGCCTTTTCGGCGATGCACATTGCTTTCCTCACCGACTGTCCCTTGGTCGGTAGCTTGGCGTTTGAGCACCGCGGCATCGCCCTCAGCGGGCTTCACGAGGCAATTGGGACCTTTTCCCGTGAAACGTCGGATGCCATCCTGGCCGCCTCTCTCGTCTTGTCCTGGCAAGCTACAGATTGGTAAGCAAATCAGGATTGCTGCTACCTGCAGCACCGCGTACGTGTGTGCCCTGGAGTGTAATCGCTAACGGAAATGGACAGGCGCAGCTGGACTCAGCTCATGCAGGGAACTTCAACGGTATGTACTTACATGATGCGAGACTCGGAAGAGGGATGTCTAAACGCGAGCGGCTGGGCTTGATGCACCCGCTCAAGTCCCGGCCGGTATTCGGCCGTTTCCCTCACACCAACCACCGACCGTGGCTTCTGCGATGTTGAGTTTCTGCTTTTCTTTTCATTGGACGCACTGAAGCTAATCTCTTTTATCTTGGTCACACAACAGGTCATTGACGCCATGGACGCCTGGAAGCACGAGTCTCAGTTTGGCGACTTCATCGCCGAAAGCAGCACCTTTCCCACCGCTCCTCCCTCCCCTCTCCCCGACCACAAGCCGGCCCAGCCCCGCGATGAAGACCTGGAAGCTTTTCAACGCACCCTCGAACAGGTGCAAAAAGTTGAAGCCCACCTCAAGCACCACCGCGAAGACACCACCCAAGCACAACACCTTATTGGCTTTCTCAAGGGCTCCCGCAAGATCAGTCCCGCCTTGTCCATTGCGCAGCAGTACGAACGCCTGCAGCCCCTCCGGACGTGGCTCTTCTGGATGCCCGTTGGCTATCTACAGAGCTATCACGGCTCAGCAAATTCTCTCGTCGTGATTGCCCATCTGTACACGGTTGCTCTCCTCATGGAGCGTCTCTTTCCCGAGATTGGCGCCGCGTATTTTGGAAGTTTGTCCATTTCACCCATCGAAGAAATTGCCCGACGCCTCATGTGCATTAGTGTCGCTGTCGGCGACGTCGAGGGCGCGGGTGCCTGTGAAACGCCCCTCTCTCTTATGGAATATCCCATCAACACAGTCGAGGAATTCCGCTCCCGCATGGGCTGGATCCATCCCGAGAGAACGCGCTCTTTTCCACAGTTCCATCCCCCGAATTTCCCGGTTTCAGAGGAGCAGTTTTCCATTCCGGCGTCTGCGGCAGCTATTGCGGCGGCGGCGGCAGCGGCTGCCTCGGCTCCGTCGCCGCAGCAGTTTATGCCGTATGGGAACGTGGCATTTAGCTATAGCGCCGAGGAAGTGTCCTTGCTTGATGGCAGCGCTGCCAGTGTTGCAGGGGGTCCTGGCTCCCATTCGGCGAGTCCACTGCTGCTCTCGTCGCCGTTTCCGAGCCAGCAGTACCTGAGTGTGCCATCGCCTTCGTTTGTCAGCACGGGGGCGTATAGTCCTGCGTCATCTACGTTTGAAGGGTCTGCTGCGTATAGCGATACGGAGGAGTATATGTCCTTTGACTTGCGGGGAAGTCCCGTGTATCATCAGGCGACGCCCCAGCAGCAGCAGCAGGCCATGTATAATGGAGGACATGGGGGCTATGGTCTTGGGTTCGTGAGTCCCCATCATCAGCATCAGCATCAGCATCAGCCTGTGTGGATTTAAGCTTCGGCTTCTTTCACGTTACATACGCGGCGTGCTTCCCACACACCTACACACAGCGCACCTTTTGTGGAACCATACAAGAAGGCTTGCGGAGAGGATACATGGGATTGACTCGGCTGTTTTTTTCAGGCACTCCATCGTGGCGCATCCAGCGACATATTCCACCACCGGGGGGGACTTTGCACTGCAGGCACCGCATTTACCACCCTGGGAGTCTTCTGAGTCCTGGGAGTGGGATACTGGTGCGTTGATTTGTACGAGGGAGGCATGGGGGATGCTCCCGTTGCCGGAGTCGCCGGTCTCGATGCACGGGAAGCCGGTCGTGTCGGCAGTCCCGAAGGAACCACGTGAGGAGAGAAAGGAGACGGGTCTACCTTCGCCGCCGGGGCAGGCACTGTGTAAGCCTGAATGGCAGTGAAAGGCCAGACGGACTTGACAGACTTGCTCGGGAATTACCTCTCCCTCCCTACCTTGGATAGCAACGACCTCGCCACATCCTAGACAGGGACGAAAGATCTTGGCATCGTCCCTCTTACGGATTTTTAGTAAAATCTCATTTACGACGGGACGCTCAGTTTGTTTATTTCCCGATTCAACTCTAATCAACAGAAACCACAGGCTCACAACACCAACGGCCTATAATCTATCCGACAGTCAAGATTCAACGCACGCACACACCGCACGCAAACGCGCCATGTACAAAACACACTCCTTGACACCTCGCACTCGCTACCCTTGATTTGAATTTCTGAAATCCACAGCCCGGGAACCACGTCACACCATCTGCTAGCTTGATTTCCGCAGATCTCGACGTCCCGGCTGAAGGCATACACTCCTTCACCTTGCGCATATATACCCGAGTTGATCTCGCACGACACCAATCCTTACGAAACGACGCACATCCACGACGCAGAACAATTCCGTGGCCTTAATGTATCAATTTTATAATACCAGCACACACTCCTTTTTTTTTGGTTCAACCATTACGATGATGATACCCCCCTCCCTCCCTCCCTCCCCCCTCTGTGGACAGACGACACTCCTTTTTCTATTTTTGGCGAAGCACTATGATACCCCGGGCATTCATTCATCATACATACATTCCTTTCTTTTACCCGTTTGGGACGACATTGCATATTGCATGGCATAGCATGGCATGGCATTCACACTCCTTTTGATTTTGGGTATTGCATTGGTTTTGTTTTAGCGAGAACATGTTACATGTTACATGTTATATGGCGAGCGAGGTGGCTTTTTTGCATAGATATGGGAAAGGGCGTTGATTGGAAGGGACTCGACTTGACTTACTGGATTGGATTGGATTGGAGTTTTTGGCAATATGAAAATGATGGATTTGTTTTGATGTACTTGTCTTTTTTTACTCTTATTGGAATTTGCTTGCTTTAGGACGATTTTCTATACGGCAGCGTTTTGGGATTGGGGGATGGGATGGAGGTCGTGAACTTGGAAGGGAAGGGAAAGGAAAGGAAAGGAAAGGAAGGAAAGGTACGCGTGTGCATATGCAGGGGCGTTGTGGTTGCTTTTGAATATTTCACTGCAATGTTGCTTCAACGTATCTTTTGTTTAATGAGTGAATCTAGAGAGGGTTTCTCTTTTCTACTTGACGTTTCGGCGACGAATTTCTCTACATAATCGATTCAGATTCACCTTTCAAGGGGAAATGGAATGGTTGGCCGGCGTCAGTGCTCACTGGATCGGTAGTGGTAGAGGGAAAGAAAGTTACGGAAACATGTATCTGATTCTGGTCCTGGATGAGATTGTGGACAATGGCCCGTGGACCACCGAGGATGAATAATAATTTGCCTTGATTCTGCTACGTACTTTCATTTTCCATGGACGTTGGAACACCAAGTCGTGAATCGTGATCGTGATCGTGATGATTCCCCGTCTTATTTCTCGGAAGTCCACCCTACGGGCTACATCTCCTGTAAATATCCCCCTCCCTCCTCTCAATAGAAAACACACCCCAAAGGCTCAAAAGAGTCAAGACAAGACAAGCACTCTGAATGAATATGCAACACCATACGGATACACGTTGCATGCATGCATGTCCGTCTGGTCGGCCCTCGGTTCAACCAACCCGAGTAACCTCCCCCAGCCCCCTGCAGGGGACCCCCTACCCTCCATCTGGCATCTGGCATCAGTGGCTCAGTCTTATACATAAGTTATAACGTACATTTATATATCTGTACATGCCATCCCCACGAAAGGGGGCAACAACGATCCCGTCCTATTTATAACCCAACTACATATGTGCATACTGTATAGGTACATACATACTCCGTACCTAATATGTATATGTGAGCATAGGTACGGAGTACATACATACATAGTCCTTTCCTCTTCCAGACCCTCTGCCATCTGGGCTCCTGTTTCGTATTCGGCGGGACGGCACGACCACCACACGTGGAATGTGTACAGTGTGCATGTTGTCTTGGCGCCTCTTCCGTCGTTCGAGGGGGGCACAGCATAGACTGCCTGTCTGCCTGCCTGAACTGCTTGAAGGGTGTGTTGGACTTGGATCATGGGTGGGCGTGGGGCCGGGATATGGAGTGCATGAGTACTCCGTATAAGTAGGTATGTACCTACGTAGGGGCTGTAACCGGGGGTTTGGAGTCTTGGACCTTGGATTCCTGCGCTGCCTTTTTCGGTGTGTGTGTGTGTGGGAGAGAGGCGGGGAGAGGGGGGGGGGTTCAAAGGAAGGAAGGGAGGTGGAGGGGGTGAAGGGGTGAAGCTCACGTTGTAGGGGTGTCTATGCATGGGAGATACCTGCGGAGTTGTAGAGATGAGACGATGACGCTCAAGAAGCGACTGTCAAGGTACGGATATACTACATACATACCTACTCCGTACGTGCGAGAAGAATAAAAGTATCTAAGGAAACAGGCTTCGAAAGCTAGGGGTCTCGGGAAGAGGAGGCGGTCGTTGGAGATTTGAACCGAGGCGCGGCTAGCTAAATTTGCCTACATTTTGGCTGCATCTGCTCCTACTCAGCCTAGTGCTTGCCCCAGGCCCCCAGAGTCCCCAGTTGAGGCGCGGTTTACCGTCTGGGGCTGGCCGCTGGAAGAGACGATTTTAGGCATGAGATGGGTATTATCGAACTAGAACTTGGGATGACATGGATGATGGAGATTGAATTAGATATAGAGAAAGGGAAGACTCTAAAAGTGCATTGGAGAATAGATATGGTGGGGGCCTAAATGATGATGGACATTTGCAACGACACGGATAACGGGACGGACTATGGATATGTATAGGATGGATGCAGAATAAACCTACAGATAGTCTATAGACCTGAAAGGAGCAGACATGGAATAGGACACGAAACATATGTACATGCACCGCCATCAAAAACCCCAGGGCCCATCATCATCAATGATCATTGTATATTCGGCACTCAACGAAGATGAAACGCAGGAAATTCCAGCCGAGCGCCGAGCACCGAGCATCAACGAAAGTATGTACACTGCCAATCGATAAACCCTCGCTCCGGCACAATTTACAATGGTCACACAGCACGACGTTCCCGGATCCAGCTCCAAAGAAAATACACACATACACACATACATACATAGGTACCTAGATACCAACCCGTCGCGGCAGAATGTGAGATGGGAGATCTGCCGGGGTTGTGCAGGGTACAGCAGGGGTATTTTATATACACACAGAGACGCAAACAAGAGACGACAAACCTAGAGGCTATAACTGCAAAGAATTGAAAAAGAAAAAAAAAAACTTTTCGACTACATACGTGCCCCGAGGCTTAGCTGGGATGACATACATACATACATACATGCATACATGCCACATGCACGGAGTACCTCGTGGGTCATTCGGGGTCTGATGCCAAGGCTCAACAATAAGCCAGAACAAAAGGAATGAAATTTAACACTCACTCGCGAGGAGGTCACGTCATTCCAATAAAATTAACCCCCCCCCCCCCCCCCAAAAAAAAAAGAAAGACACAAACTATGTGACTAGACTTCAGAAACAGGGTGTGCTGAAGGGAACAGACTCCAGAAGAACAAGGATTAGCCTCTAGGAGAGAAGGAAGAGAGGGAAGCGTGTTCTAGAAAAGCCAGAGGTGCGAATCTGGGAAAAAAAATAAAAATAAAATAAAGAATAGAATTCGGATTCCGGAACGAACGGAAATATCAATAGGCACACTCTGGAAAAGGTCCAAGGACGAACGATGAACGCAAGACTTAATCAAGTCAAGCGATTGGTCTTTTCTAGGAAGGCATTCGGGCCTCGCTTACACGATATGGTATGGTACATACTTCGAGTCAGGCTCGTGCACGGTTCGTACATGTAATGCGTACTTGCCGCATTTGAAACGGGCTGCCGATTCCAAGACAAAAAAAAGAAAAGAAAAAGGAGATACAAGACGCATGATGAACGGGCCATGAACTCACATCTTCTAATCTTTGTGGTGAAGAATGTGGTGAAGAACCCAGGTAGGTTCAAGGGCAGCCAATACCGTACGATAAGCGTCATGGAGACTGGAGTGGGCAAGTCCTTGTACTCACAACGCGGACTCAGACTCACATATGTAGCACGGAGGCACATAAACGCGTGTTACAACATGGGTCAGTAAGCAGTCACGCCCGGCATGCATCATCGACAGCAAGAGCCAATATGTAGAAGTAGACATGTCTCATTGACGTATAGGGACTATAGCATTCTTCCACGAGATAAAGCCGCTGCCTCGGCTGGGTTTTTTGCTACTAGTAGTTCATCTCGTCTGGTTATCAATGTGTCGTTCTCGGGGCCTATGCCGCCGCAGCTGCCTTGGATTTGGAAGAAATAGGGAATAGAGAGGAGAAGTGAACAAAAGACGAACAAGAAGGAAGAGGGAGAAACACAAGTATAGGAAAAAAGAAATAAAGTAGGGAATACAAAAAGAAAACCCCACCCGTAACGAGAGCTTGCTGATCCCAATGCTTATACAAAAACTCCACGCGCCTAAACCAATACCGCGAGTGTGAAAAGAAAAAGAGTGGGCCTGAGATATGTATCCGTGCAGCGCCAATCCATCTCGCCAACGTCACCAGCCATTTTTTCGAACCGTTCAATTTTCGGTAATTGCCGACATCTCGCTCAATCGAGGTGCTGTCGCTCCCGTCTTACAAGAATCCCGAGGTGAGCGTGACACCTGCAACGTAAGCGATCACACAGACTGACAGATGCTTACGAGGACGCCTCAGATAGGGATGCATCGTCAGATGCCTCTGCTTCTTCATCTGAGACTGCTTCTCCATCCGAGTCCCGGTCCGTCCGCTCTTGCAAGCCCGCACCATCCCGAACCGCATCACTGTAGCTCGGCACCGGAGGCTGCTCATCCACAGGCTTTCCTCGCCGTGGAGTCGCAGTAGCAGAAGAGCCCCCCCGACTGCGATTCGTGACTTCCATCAGTGGCGTGTCCTCATTATCGGCACTGGAGCGTTCATGGTTGTTCCCAACAGAAGAGACAGAGGCAGATAGCGTCGGACTCGCATATTCAGGAGGCGGATTCGTAGCATCTTCCAGGTGTAGATGCAGCGGGTTCCCATCGCGGTAGGCTTCTTCCTGGTGGCCGTTATTTCCTGCAGCGCTGCCACTAGCCTCGACGCCCTCGTCAGTCGGAACGAGCTGGGCCAGCGAAATGTCCGTCGGACTTCTCACGGGGCCGGGGCTGGTGGTGGGTGGTAATGAGCGAAAGGTCCCGCTGTGTGTGCGCCCATGGCCTCGGAGGAAAGTATTGCTTGTTCGTCCAACCACATAAGGTGAGTCTCGTCCGACCATGTAGTGTGAGTCTCGTCCGACCATATAAGGCGCATCTCGTCCGCCCGTAAAGCCCGCGTCACTGGATGGCTGGAGATGGGGAGGACGTCGCTGGCCGGATACCATGCCATCCTTGCTCCCAGATTCCAGAAGAATGCTGCCCTGTTCAGAACCATACGGCGGTGGCGGCGCCAGACTGCCCGTCGCAGGAGCGAGACCCCATTTCTTGACGTTGGCCTCAATGAACACAAAGCCGGACTGGCCCAGATTGACGTGCACAATCGCAGGGCCTGTAGCACCAATGGCGGGGAAAAAGTTTTGCGACTTGAGTCCATGGACCACTTCGTCATATCTCTTGCCGTTGCGCGTGAAGAAGACGGCGCCTGTTCTGGGCCGATATCCAACGCCAACGACGTCGCCTTGCACAAGCCGGGGTGCGTAGGGTGTAGCGTTAAAAGGCTGGTTATAGTGGCGAGA
Source organism: Claviceps capensis (assembly GCA_018360045.1). Classification (NCBI taxonomy): domain Eukaryota; kingdom Fungi; phylum Ascomycota; class Sordariomycetes; order Hypocreales; family Clavicipitaceae; genus Claviceps; species Claviceps capensis. The sequence continues at coordinate 26,616 of SRPN01000091.1, read as the reverse complement.
GCCGTCGGAGAAGTAGGCCACTGAATATTTGTGATAGCCTGCACGTATGTAAGCAATCTCTCCCTAATATGATCAAAGAGAGAGGAGATGTGTGCTACATACCTGGTAAACGAAACAGCGGATACGGCTTGGTGCCCACCCCGATACTCAGCAGGGTGTTCTCAGGCTTTTCGTAAATCTTGGCCTCCCAGTAATACACTTCGTTTTGTTTGGGGATGGGCAGGTTGCTCATGACGGTGCACTCCGAGTCGAAAAACTCAATCTCGGTCCGCGCCTCCACAAAACAATTGGCCACTTCCAGCTCGGGCTCAAACTCCCATGCTGACACACCCTTTTCTTGTATCGCAAGGTATTGTGATAGCGAGATGTCGGTAGGTAACGACTCGGGGGGATTCGCAGTAACAAAGGCTAGCAAGATTGTCAGCATCTTCTCCAACGTCGATCAGTGCATCATGCCAAATCGTCATAGATAAAGAGGCACAATGATGGTCATGCTTGCGCGTAATACCTTTTGCCCTCAGATACTCCGTCCGCGTCATATCATCCATCGTCTCCAGAGCCTCGGCCTCTTCCCTCGCAAAAGCCTGCTCGTCGTCATACTCGCCAGGTCGTCCCAGTCGATCTAGAATAATCCGGCCCGACCCAGCACATCCCGAGGCCCAAAAGATAAAAATGACCAAGGCGATTAACACGATGGAGCCAAACGAAGAGACGAGGCCGATGATGATGCCGATGAAGGCGGAGGAGGGGGGTTCGGTAGGTGCCATGATGACTTGCGGCCACCAGCCATGCACAGCGTGCGCGACCAGCAGGATGGTATTTGAATTGCCAAGGCCGTGCGACAGCCGCCGCAAGATGGCACTATTTCGTCGTCTTTGTCTCTTTCTTTCCGTTCCTTTTCCTTTTTCTTTTCTGTTTCTTTTTCTTATTCGAGTTTTCCTTTGTCCGCTCCTTTGTTTTAGCCCGTACGGCCGTTATGAAAAGTCGGAGCTAGGCTGATGAATGAATTGACGAGAAACGACAAGGACGTGATGTATCGTCGGCATTACCCAAGAGCCGGCAGCGAACCCAATCACCACGGTTTGTCGTCGTAGGGCGGCGAGGCGGCGGACGGGGAATCTGTCGCAAGATGAGCGTCCGCGAATGCGCCCATGCAGGTCGTCGAAAACAAAGTCGAAGCTATCCAACGGGCCGCCAGCGGACTAGAGAAGCAAAAAGTCGAGCAAGGCGGGAGGTGAGGATGCGAGGTGGTGAATCTGGTGATGACGGAAGCGGCCATCAGCAGTAACGTGGGCAATGCGGTCTGATGAGGCAGATGGACGGCGACGGCGGAAGGCAGGCAACGAGAGGTGGATGACGGCGAGCGGACGCACGATTGGTCCGTGAACTTTGCCACATCCAGGGTGTGCCGACGGGGGTGCTGCGTCTGGGGTCGATGGAGCGGCACGCACAGATTCAGGCACAAGCACCAAGATTAACAAAGATTTAAAAAGAACGAATCTGTCAACTGCTTTGTAATTGGAAGTGGGTTCTGAGACGGCGCGCGAAGGGATAGAAGGCAACAAAACAGCAACACGATGGTCGACAGAGCACGGTTGGCCGAGAGTTTCCCCGTGAGAGGACTCGGGGAGCCAAGTCACTAAGACAGACAAGTCACTGGACGAACAGGCACCGCCACGCTTCTTGAGCCCGAGCCTCGCCGCTGTCATCAGCCACAGATCAATGCACCGCCATGCAGCCCGTGGTTGGTCAGAGAGTGGGATGGACCCAGAATACATGCCCAAACGAGCAACGCGATGGTGCAAATATGAACGTGCCTATTTACCTCGGTAGGTACGGTACAATGTAGCAGTCTCCAAGCACTGTACTCTGTACTCCATGTACTGTCGTCACCGTCTAAGCCAACAGCACAATGTCATACATCTCGTACTCTACCAATGATACCATACATACATACCTACAGGCCTTGCAAGCTATGCAAGCTATCCATGATGAAGCCACACCCTACCAATTACCATTCTGCCATAATACGACGATCACGCCTATCTGGCCATCGTCAAGTCTAAACACGCTATAGAACATCTTGCTTCACGCGATTAGGTGAAAGTAACAGTGCTCCAAGCACTCTACATAGTACATAGTGCTATTGTCAGTGGAATTGCTAGTTGAATCAGTTGTTTGCCAGTGAAATCACTTTGTTGCCAGTGGCCAGTGGAATGCCGCTCCGTGGACTTGACTACCTATATCATTCATCGTGTCGTACCCTATCATATCATATACACATGTCGCGCCTTGCATACCATACCTTTCAAACATACCCTGCCATACCGTGCCAATCTTCATGACCATCCTATCATTATGACCCTTCCAACGACTCTCTCCTTTAACACAATTTTCTCGACAACGGTTCACGGACCACGTCCGCCCACCATCATGCCCATACTCATCATGGCCGTTCCATATCGTAACCGCCGCCAGACCATGTCCAGCTTGTCTCCCGCCATCAATCCATGCACCATCCATCAAAGCTCATCATCCTCCCCCTTCCCGCGCCTATAACCCCCCCTCCTTGCCCTCCTCTCCGCCCTCTCCCTCTCCCTCTCTCTCTCCCTACTACCATGGCCTCTCGACTCCTCCACAGAAGGCAAATAGTCCCTCACGCCCAAATCACTTCCCTCAAGAAGACTCTCCGTCGCAGCGCTCTCCGTGGCATCCGGCCTATTAAAACTAAAGTCCCGTCGGCGCGACCGGCTCTCCTTCCTCAGACGCCTAGCCTCCGCCCGAATCCTCTCTGCCTCCCGCTGCTCACCACGGTCCGTCGTCGAGTAAACTTTGCGAATCGCCGCCGCGGCCATCTTCTTAGTCGGCGTCGTCGTAGGCGTCGATTGCCGATGCGACAACAAATCCGACGAGACAGTCGATTCCGACGGATTCGTCGATCCATCCCACTGCGACCCATCCGATTCTTTATTCAAACCACCCACACGCGCGGGCCTCTCGTGACGATAACTCCTCAGCTGCTCCAGCGCCTCCTTCTCCGCCATTTCATCCAAAACACCATCCTCACCCGCGCGGCGCGTCCCCTCATCCCCGCTCTTGTCCTTGTGTTTCTTCTTCTGTTGTTTTTCGCTGCGCTTCTTGCGCCGCTCGCGATCTCGCGCCTCTTGCTTTGCACGGCGTTTCTCCCGCGCAGCAATGTCGCTTGCCCCGGCTGTGACGCCGCTTAGGCCAGTGCTGTCCGTGATGATGGTTGTGCCGTCGTCGTCGTAGACATCCTTGTAGACGCTGCCGCCGCCGAGTTTGGTGGATCGTGTGGCGCCGGAGAGGAGGGTCCCGTTGGGGCCTTTGCGGCGGAGGACGGTGGATTTGTAGTCCTCCCAGTCGCCTTCTTTGAAGTGGAAGCCACCGTTTTTGGCCCAGAAGAAGAACCAGATGCCTGTTACGACGAAGGCGACGCCGATGAGGGCGAATAGGACGAAGAAGCCGACATTGTTGATGTCATGGGGGTCTAGAATCCCGTGGGAGGGATCGGGGGTGGTTTGGTCGCCGCGTGTGTGAAGCCGGCGGGCGTGTTGCAAGAGGTTGCTGAATGTTTTGTCGGGAGAGGAGCCGTCGGCCGCTGGGGGCACGAGTCTCCGGAGAGACGGGGCCATGAGTTTGGAGGAAACAGCAGCTGTAGACAGCAGAAAGTCGGTAAGTGGGGGGGGATTTCGTGAGGCAGGAATGCAAATCGTGGGAATGCACGTGTTGGATGGAATGAGAATCGGATTGATGATGATGATGATGATGGAGAGGGAAAAGATGGCCGTGCAGCATGTTTCTGAAGTTTCCCCAGAAACGAGCCCCCAGAAATTGCCGTGGCTGGGGTCTGCGAGTCAAGGAGAGGTTGGCCTGTGTACTGTGTACCTGCCGCTTCCACCCACCACAACAGCGTCCCATTCAACTAATTCTAGGGGAGACGATACTGAACACTGCAATTGTGACTGGTCATAGATAACCACACCAATTCCACTTCTTCAATGATCATGCCGTGCTGTTCTTCCCAGTTGCCCAGGCATCATGCCCGTTACCCCGTAGACTGTAGTCCATCAGACATCTCAGATGACGCAACTGTCAACAAACCCGCCGCTGGCCGGGCAACTCGCTCGATCAGCCCCACCTCTCCGCGACTCCGCGAGTGAAACTTGCCCCCGTGTTGAAGGTTCACATGTCACCTGGGACATGTAGCCAGGTCAACCTATAACTTACATCAAAAACAGCTTGTACGCTGGAGAAACAGGCTACGGCAATATAGGCACGGTATAATACGTCACCGCACGGTGCGCGATTGCATCAAGTGTTACTTACTGGCGGCAGCGGGACAAAGTCGAGGTATCCTATATTTGTACAGTACCCAGCATCGTTGGTCGTCTTGTCGCACGTCGATCGCCACGGAGAACGGCAGATGCATGATGCAGTCATAAGGCCAATAAGCATCGCTAGATCTCCCACCAGTCAGGCACGTCATGTTGGTACAACACAGCTTAGATGTGATCGTCAGTACATAGCAAGCTACCTATTGGGGAGGCGTCAGAGCCGAGAGTATAATTGACAGTTAGCAGTATTACTTTGCTGCGCCTACTCTTACTCTCTTGTGCACTCCGTCATCTTCTCTACGAGTCATCACTGATCAGTCTCTCGGCATGAAGAAGCACTATCCATGGATTCCGATTGTGTATGTATTCTATTTTACGCCTTCAGGCCGTAAGGCCATCCATCCCTCTGGGGATATCGGGCGTGGGACCCATTTGGTATCCACGATTGAACTGTTTCATTCAGCGAACGCAAGACTTCAAACGAATCTTGTAGTTGCTAAAGTCATCAGCTTCTTGTCCCCTCAACCATTATATGATGGTTCAATGGTTCATCGAGAGACAAGGAGACGTGGACCTCGACAGCCAAGTCAGGTAATTGTCATATTAGGTATGCACAATGAACTTCCAGAGAAGAGAGCTTGTATTGTTACCAATAACCAAAGACCTGAACACCCGGCCAAATAATCCGCAAGTAAAACCCCCTCAAAGTGCTTATTGAGCCCAAGTCTTGTGAATCTCGTGTGCCTTCCAAAGACAGAAAAAAAAGGCGCCGAACCCCATGCTAGTGTGTGTATCGCGTCCGTCATGAACAGCCATGCAGTAACAAGAGGCCATCATTCCCAAGGGTATCTCGCAGACAAGCAAAAAAGATAAAGAAAGGAGGAGAATCCCTCGCCGCGCAAGGCAAACCACGCAACAACCACATATAGCACACACAGGCCGCCAGCCATCCACGACAAGAAGCCCATCGATCAAAAGCAACGAAACTCCACAGCTCATCACCGCGATCCTCTAGACGACCTCTCCCTCGACCCCCCACCCTGCGTACTCCATTCCCCCGGACTCTTCCCCCTCTGTCTCCGCGGCAAAACCTTCTCTCTTTCTCTTTCTCTTTCTTTCTCCCTTTCACTCCCTCCCCTCCTACTCCTCAAATCCTCCACCATCCTCGCACTCCCGGAGCTGGAACCACCACCGCCGCCGCCTCCTCTACCTCTCGGCCCCGCAAACACAATCTCCGCATTATCCCCGCAATCAATTTCCGCGCCCGAAACCCGCAGCCGTGCACCCCCCGAGATCTTAATCCTAAAGTCCTCTCCTCCTCCTCCACCACCACCACTCTGCGTCCGCGACGTACGCGTACCACTGCTCCTCTTGTGAGAACTCTCCTCTCCGCCGCGGCTGTTGTGGCTACTCCGCGTGGAGTGGCTGCTGGGGACTTCACCCCGGCGGCCTACCTTGCGGAGATGCTCGGCCGTGAGGGGTACTTGGGAGAAGGGCGAAGGACGGCGGCTGACTTTCTCTTGGTGGGCTAGCGCGTCGTAGTACTTCTTCTCGTGCTTGGGGCCAAGGCCGCTGGGGCAAAGAGGAGGGGGGGTAGGAGCGTGAGAGTCGTATGGGGGAGGGCGGTGCTTTCGGGTGGATGGTGTTGTTCGGGGTTCGGGTTCGGGTTCGTGCTTGGGCTGTTGATGGCGGCGGTGGTGATGGTGGTTGGTGGAGGAGCCACGACGAGTCTTGGGGGCTGGGTCTTGATATTCCCCCTCGTCGTCGTCGTCGTCGAACTCTTCACCATCGGGAGAGTACGCATCATGGTCTTGCCCAGCCATGCCGGGTGAGTCACCGCGTTTGCTGGCGGCATGGACAGATCTCCTGTGGGAGTCCCGGGGCTTTGAGTGTCCATGATGGGAGGTAGGGCGGGCCGAGGAAGAAGATGATGATGACGGCAGGGATGTTTTTGGGCGAGACGCTTTCGAGGGAACGGCGTCTGGTGGTGGCATCTTCTTCCGGGAATCATCTGCAGGCTGGGGTTGAGGCTGGGCCTTTGATATTGGGCGGCGCTTGATTGAAGGCGCCAGAGGAGCATCCGCCCAGTAGTCACCCTGACCGGGACCATAGTAGGAAGATGGCAGCGGTCTTAGGTATCCCATCCCAGGACCTGGTCTCTCGAAGCGCTGATGCAGCTGAGGCTGCGGACCCGGACCAGGCATGCCATCAAAGTACCCAGGCGCATAGCCATCGGGCGGTGGAAGCGAGGATGGGGGCATGAATCCGCCGGGGGGTGCGCCGTAGCCATTCCAAATCGGATAGGGAGGGAATGAGGGAGAAGGAAAAGGCACTGCTACTTGACGGGGTGGATGCCACAGCATGTTCATGGGCACAGGTCTAAATTGTTGCCCGTCAAAATAGCTCCCGGACGTGGGATCAAACCCGGGACCAGGGGCAGATGGGATCGGCTGTGGGAAGGCGTAGATCGGCATCTCATCTGTAGAGCCCCTTCTGTAAGAGGGGGTCAGAATTGGCTGTGTGGCCGACTGCTTCAGCGTTGTCGGCCGATGCAGTCGTTGTGCCCGCGTATCATCTTTGGTGGAGGCGACGACGGCGGCCTGAGCCTCTTTCTCGTCATCCTGCAGCTTCCGCTCTCTTCTGCGCTCGGCACGATCTCTTGCCCTGGCATCGACTTCATCACTGTCCTCTCCAGATGGCCGGTCCTCATCCCTCAGTGCATCGTCTTCCTCGGCAGCACCTTGAGGTTCAGGCACAAGATCGACAGAGGCAGAGGGAGTTGTGGGAGCGACGGGTCGCTTATCCGAGCGTGATTTGCTCGTGTTGGCCTTGGATTGAGGGACGGGGGTCACAGGAGTCGCCCGGGTGGCGTACTTGCGGGTGCCGGGCTTGCCAACGATGCAATCTCCAGATTCTTCGGCGGCGTCCTCAACATGTGCCACGCGGTAAAGGTTCTTGGGACCGGATGTCATGGTGAGCTCTGCAGATGGGCAGTGAGCTGATGACGAAGCGTGTTTGTCCTGGGTGAAGGTCACCTAAGTCAGGTTGACGCAGCGGTCCAGCTCAAGCTCAGGTCGTGTAAAGGCCCTACAAGAGCGGGAGATGATGGTGATGTGAGGGCGCGAATGTCGACCTTTTGTTGTTGATGGTGGACGGCGGGTCGGTCGGTGTATGGGGTCTTGGGCAGATATTTATCCTTGGCGTCTCTTGGGCGTTGAAACTTGAGGGGCTGCTGGGCCCGAGTGTGAGAGCGAGGGAGATGTCGCTGCGGAGAAGAGGGGATATAAATAGACAAATGTAGAGATATCGGAGCCTGAGGGACGACGAAGAAAGAGCAGGGGATGACGAGAGGAGACGGGGCAGAGGGGCGAGAGTTGACGCCCGGGCAGGCAAAATGTCTGTTGTTATTGGGTAACGTCGACAGGCAACGGAGATGTATGATCTGGCCACAGTCAGGCATTCACTCATGCGTCAATAAGCCGAGTCAATGCTGCTTGAGCCCGATACTATGAATACTCAGGCAAATAAAGGCAGAGAGAAAATGCGGGAGAAGTTCTGGTGTCTGGGAAGTCGAGTGCGTGGGCGAAGGCAGTTGAGAGGGGACTGAAGTTAGAGTCAACAAAAACGATGGATGGCGCAAGGCTAATTAATAGACAAATGGATGGAGAGATGCGTCCATTCAGCGGCCGGTTCCGCAAGCCTGTTCCGCAAAGGTCTGTAGCGCAAGTCGGGGCGTTTCCATGGACGACTGTACATACGGGATACGTATTCGCATCACACCGATTGTGGATGCACCGATGGACCCTTTAGGCATTCATTGACGTTGAACACATGGTTATCTTCTTTTCTTCGTCCAATCCTACCTCGCCCAATTGACTTTTCACACAGCTCCGCGAGACAGACACTCGGCCAGCGTGAAGCACAGAAGCTCCAAAAAGTCGGAGGCGAGAAGCCACCGCGCCGCCGTTTGCTTTTGCTGACGTCCTGACATTCTGCCCAGAACGCCGGAGAACAAGCCGTTCTGGCGTGATGGATCTGGGGGGTGCGTGTCGTCACTGGCGGGTGACGAAGATGAGGATGAGGACGAGGACGAGACGCAAGACTAGCCGGGGTGGTTGCAGTAGCTGCCAACACGGTGAGCCGGTTCGAGATGCGAAGAATGCTAACAGAGGTTGAAGACGAATGGTAGCTGGTCGACAACACCAAGGCAGCTGACGTGCGCAGTACAACTCCAGCAGCAGGTTTCCAGCCTCAATCTAGAGTCCAATGTATGGTTTCTGGCCGTTCTGGGCTCCGAGATCCAGCATGATTTGGAACAGTTCAACACAAATGAATCGAGAGAGCCAGCGTTTGTGTTCTCTGCCACTATCCACATTCTCGCCAAGTTGGAGAGTACAGCCTCACTGTATGGCTTCACCTCTTTTACCTCGTCTTTGTCCATGTGCTGCACACCAGATGGAAGAGGTCTGGTCTTGTGGTATTCAATCTCGGCACAGCTGTCCGCGGGCCCAAGACGGCAGAGAATGGCAGTCTGAGAGCTCAGAATGGACAAGTGTGTTCCCCGTCACTCCCGACGAGTCCCGAGTTCCAACAGGCGGCTCCACTTTCGGTTCGTGTGGCACCGCATTGGACATCGCCGAGGAGTCACCACCAGCATCAATAAGGTCGTCTGTTCACCATCTTGCATCTTTCTGCATCCCTTTTGCCCAGTTCCACGATGTAGCCTGCCCTGTGTATACGCGTCCACTCGAGCGCAGCCCAACTGTGGATCGATGCATTCGATGCGTTGCCACCTTCAAAGCTCCGATCTTTCTATATCTCAGACGCACTGACGACTGGTTCGCCGGCCCGACCTGACGATTGTTTGGTGACGAAATTGAGTCAATTCCCTCACCAACCATGACTGTATCAGTGAATCAACGTATCGAGTCGAGTACTTGAAGCTGGTCAACGATGCAACTCCATCGCATACGAGGAATGCAGCACGATAGCCGCCTCAACAGAAGTCCTCCCAGCAAACGGTCGGCTTGATTGCCATGGAAACCGTAACCACTCACGCAAGGCAACGATGCCGCCATCGTCATGACTGCCACAGAGCCAATCAGGCGCGCCATCTTCATGCACGCCCGTCACCTTACATCCGTGTTCTACAAGACCGACAAGTCAAGTTTCCTAAATGAAGACGCCTTTTTCTCGCCGCGCCACGTCCTCGTCGTCCGGACAGTGGACGCATTACATCAAGGTTGGAATCTGGCTACATCTTCTGCGTTTGACGAATAAGGCGCACACACACACCCACACCCGGCCGGTGGATCGGCTATGCACTGCTTCTTCTGTCTCATTTGGAGTCATGTTTTGGTGACTCCATATGCCGAGTGCATTCAAGGTCGTGGCTCGCGGTGGCTGTTACCATGGCGGCGATCCACTCATCCCCAGAATGTGATAACTTTTTCAACTTGGTACCGGTAGCCTAGCAGCGAAGAGCATGGATGCCACGCGGAAATGAACATGTCCAGTTTGATCCCTACGAGGTGCTGTGTTCGCCTACTGATCAGAGTTCAGGACACCAGTCACCAACGATCCACTTGGGATCAGCATGGACCGAATAGAGAAGACACAACTGGTTCACGCACGTAATGCGTGGCATGCGTCCAAGAGACATTCAACTTACATCGACAATGTCCCGCCGCTGCCGCCTTGAAGATAAGTGTCAATACTGGGTTGTCCGACCTCGCGATCTGCTTCGCCGCCAATATGCACACGTCTTCATCTCTCGTGCGCTGCTTGTCTCGCGAGCTCGCAGCGCATCATGCATGTGGAGGCGTCGTACAACCCACGCGTACACTCGAACACCGCATCTGGTGTGTCTTGTGCTGTTTGAATATCTCATGTTGTCCTGGTCAATTTCGGTCAAGGCATGTACAATGATTGGACAGATTGGGCCCACTTCTTCTTCTTTTTCCTTTTTTTATGGGGTCTCCTCCCGGGGCGGGGGCGGGGAGAGAAGGGTCCCTACCTAGGGGGTAAATTTACCAAGGTACCGATGTCATGGAGTGTCGCCATCCAGACAAACAGTCGAATTTCCATGCGCCTCGGCCAGCAATATTACTGGCTGTTCGTCGAATCTGTACTAGACTCTTTCAACTCAACATTGTACTAACTTGACGCTTTCGTAGCTGTGTACTTCTCAACTGCCAGCTACTGCGCTTCTCGGCCCCTCGGGCGTCAGATACTTGCTCAGATTTTACATCAGGACTCCAGGAGTTCTTCGAAATCCCCCAGTCCAAGTCTGCGCAGCAGCTTCTCCATGAAAGTCGCCACCGAGTCCGTGTTCATTGATGCCCAATCCGTGGGGTTCCATGCTTTGCCCAGGGAGCACCTAATTCTTTGTGAGACGGGGAGAGATTGTGGTCACGACTCACTGGTGAGTCCGATCGGAAGTCGGAGAATGTTTTTTTTTTCTATTAGGAAAGACATGAACGAAGAGGGCAGATGTAACGGAGAGACAACATGGAAATGGCATGGGAGCGATAAATGTAGAATAAACGCGGAAACGAGATGGAGCCGCGCGCGAGCGTACATACGGAATGACTCATATCGGCGAAGATCGCGATCTGGGTCAGGGTCAGTGGGTAGGGGGAAAAGATGGTGGAGGAGGATGTTTTGTGAACAGGGGAGAATCGGAGATATGAATCAGCAAGGCAGATGCAGCGGAGAGATAACACAGAAACGACATGCCCCGTAGAAATAATGCAGAAGGAACATGGAAACGAGACAGAACGGCGCCTGCGTACGATACTGAGACTGAGACTAACTCATGTTTACAACACGACGATAGCGATTGTGGAGGGCGGAGAAAGATTGGAAGTCGGAGTACTCCGAATTGTGGGTAAATTTATATACTACAGCATGGTAACAACGCAAGAGAAACATGATAACGAGATAGAACCTCGCGGAGGGAAGACACGTGTTTGAAGTCGGGAGGATGATGTGTAAATACGTAGGAAAGACATGACCAACCACAGAGAAAAAAAGAGGAACGATACAGGGACAGCATGAAAGCTACACAGAACGCATAGAGACAACACAGAAGCACCAATGGAAACAAGACAGGAGGACTGCGCCAGCCGCGAGCGTACGAAGATGACTCATGCTGGCAGAGGTGGCATTGGGCAATTAGGGAGAAGATGCTACGAGCCGGAAGTCGGATGATGTCCTGGAAACAGGGAAGACAAGAAGTAACAACACAGAACCATCAATAGATTCTACCCAGAACAGCATAGAAACAAGCCGGAACTACCATGGAAACAAGACAGAACCACACGCCAGCGTACCAGGCCGTCTAATTCTAAAATCCATGATCTAGAAACACCTACCCATGAACCCCTCACTTCACCCTCACCCTCAAATCGCTCACCACAGGTCTATGATCCGACACCCGAACCAAATCATCAAAGCTATTCCCCAACACTCCAAACGTCTCAACCTCGACCCCCATCCCCTCCCGCACAAACAAGAAATCAATCCTCAGCGGCACCTCTCCCACCTCTCCAAAACTCGTATACGTCACATAATTCCCATACCGTCTCCCCTCCGGCAACAGCTCCGACAGATCCGCCATGCCAGTCCCCGGCGCCGTCATAGCCCGATAAGCCTCCTCCCCCGGCTGACTATTAAAATCTCCCGCAACCAGCACCGCCGACGGAGAAAGCGGTTTCGGCCCAGCAGTCGCACCCGTCTTCTCTCCATCGTCCTCTCCGCCGTCGTCACCAACCTCAGCCTCGCTCCATTCCCCCGCAAACCGAACCAACAGCCTCGCACTCCTCATACGCGCCTCCGTCCCCTTATGATCAAAATGCGTACTCATAACCACAACCCGCATCCTCGTCTCGCGATGCTCAAACAGCCCCATCGTCACAATCCGATTCAGCGCAGCGTCCCACCCCTTGGAAGGCCGATCCGGTGTCTCGCTAAGCCATCTCGTTTCACTGCGCCGGCACGTCCATGTATCAGCGCGGTAGAAGATTGGCGAGTACTCCTCGTCTGTTTCGTGGGGACCGCGACCGCGGCCAATGTACGCCCAGGGGGGGCCGAGGTGGGCTTGGATATCGAGGAGTTGTGCATGGAGGGCTTCCTGGAGGCATAGGAAGGGACTGGTGTGGCCGGCGGAGAGGAACTGGAGCTGGGTGCAGAGTTTGGGGCATCGGATGGGCCAGGGGTGTTCGCCGGGGGAGCGCTCGGTGTGGTTGGCGGCGAAGCGGATGTTTTGGGTGATGAGGCGGAGGGGGAGGGTGGGCATTGTGGGAGACGGAGATGGGGAGCTCAATGGCAGTTGTGGTCGCTGTTGTTGCTGCTGTTGCAGTGGCTGCTGCTCTACAAGCAGCTGCTGATGCTGTTGCCCGCGATCGATGGAGTGTGCAGGATTGGTGGAAGGCTCATCCACATGTGTGGTAGTAGTAGTGGTGGTGGTGGTGGTTATTCTCATCTTCGTCATCGTCAAGCTCGTTGTCGGGGTCAATGTCGTTGACGTCGTCGTCGTCGTTGTCATCAGCGTGCCGTCGAGTAACTGGAACGCGGGGTCTAGTACGGCTCTCACCAACAATGACGACCGCGTCTCTTCCCGCCTATACCCCGCACTAAGCCGGCTGCTCACCCACGATATAGAGGAGAGCAGCACGCCAAAGAAGAGACAGCACAGGACGCCGAGCTGAAACTGGCCTGACGATCGGGCCTCGCGCCTCCGAACAGCCAGGCCATGTCTGGTGGTGTCAATTCTCATGGCCTTGGCCGCCGCCACAACACAAGGCGCATTGTGATGAAATGCGTGCAGGGTAGGTTGGGCGTCGTTGGGGGCCACATGCAAATCACATGCAAAAGGGGCAAATACCATGGGAAGGGGGAATCGATCAGGGTCCAAGTCGAAGAGGGGAATCCTCAACGACACGCCAGGGTGGGTGACCGATGGGCTTTTGACTGTTTTTTTTTTTTTGTCGTATTTCTTTCGATGCATGGAGGACTTGGAGGAGGGTGAATGACGTGCGTGGATGGAGCAAAGACGTCTATCTAAGGTTTTTGGTGCGAGTTTCTGGTCACACTATTACTATCGGTTTGCTTTTCCCGCCCGATCTATCCCGAACGCTCCACAAGGGTTCCCATCTTCTCTGTTCAGAGTTTAGGTACAGTAGATTTCCGTTTGGACCACCGCAACCGGACCGTGGTCCTGAGGGGTGTTTACATACTAACTCAGCAGTGCCAACCGATCAAGCCTTCAGGTTCGAACTTGTGGGTTTTTTGCAGTGGGCGCCGAGGGGGCAATGTCACTTTAACGACGCGGGTTGCGCGCTTTTTTTGTTGATGAAAATGGTGCCCGACCTGTGTAGAAGTCAATGGGATGAAATCTGCCTTGTTGGCCGAGCCAAATGGTCATTTTGAGGCCGCATTGCCTATGAGGAGTCTTATGATGCAGACGCGGGAAATGGTATGTACCGAGCGAGGAACCAGATAAACACCCCATCTCAGGCGAGCAAAACTATGCTTGTAGGGGTCCTGACTCCTGACTCCTGACTCCTGAGTGTATTGGATTTAAGCTCTGCTTAGGTACCTATTATCAAGGGTATATATGGATCAGCCATTCGCACGAGAGACTCGACCGACAGATCGACTCGGACGATAGTGCGGCTCCCAGGGACAGGACAGGTCAGGACTCAGCAACCCCTGAGTGAAAACTGCACGGTGTTCACGTACTCCGTACTGTATCGCTTCATGTCATCGCGTTACACTCGCCTGCGGGGAATATGTACACCATTGGCCCGCAGCAAGCATTCGCTGAAAACCCCGGTGAGCGATCACATAGGTACGTAACGACGTCGTTGATGGAAAATGGAACAGCCTTCCGCCGACTTTCTGTCATTGGCTTGTGTGATCATCAGTCATTTGAGTCACACACACACACACGGGGTACGTGACACATGTTTCTGCAGCAAAACGACTCAATCCTTCTTCACGAACGGGAGGGGAAGTCTTTCTTTTGATGGAGAAACAAGGAAGAAAAGAAGGAGAAAGCGGAAGCAGGGATTACATGGCGATTGGGATGAAAGAGAATCTCGTCTCGTGTTGGGCTCTAGCCTCTCGCACGAGAAGTGGGGGACGGCAAAGAGACCGACGGCTTCGGGGTTCTATCACGTTCGAGGCCTTCGTTCGAGGCGTTGAGTTCAAGTTCAAGCATTTTCTGCCTTTTCGCATCGCATTCTGGGGGTTTGCCTTTGCGCGATGTCGGTACGTTCTGTACTTTACATACACAGGTATGTACATAGTACATTTGTGTGTTGCGTTTCTGTTTCCTGCATGTCTGCACATCCGCACATCCGCACCTCCACTACTCCCGCTCCCTGTCCGCACCAAAGAAGAGGCACTGGTCAGATGCTCTCAGCCACGGCGCAGCAAAAGATAACCACAACTCAACGACATGGTAGATGCCTCGCGCTTTTTATCCCCGAGATCCGATGCTAATCACCTTCGCTCCTCTCCAGATCGGCTTCCTCGCCACTCTGTACTATGTACGTACACACTTCTCGGCATCACGGCAAGGAAGCGTCATCGAAGGTGTCTCAGCGTCTCAAAAGTCTCAGATCAGTGCAAGTTGTGGACGCCGCGCGTGAGTATGGACGTAGGTACAAGTATGACTGCAAAGGTGCATATGACTTGTGTGTGCGACGGGAGAGCGGGAATAGCGTCCTTCGATATCCAAAGGCCCCTTTTTAGCCTCACTAAGGTAGTCCCTTCACCGCTGCAGGTTTCTTCCCCGGCGCTCAACCACTCGGCTGTGTTATTCATCCCCCGCAGTGTTGCGGACATGCACCCATCTCTGGGGCCCTCAGACAAGCGGATACACGGACGGAAGAAAAGAAAGCAAAAAAAAAAAAGTATGTACATACATACATAACAATCAGAACACCGGTATACATGCACACCTTTTAGGATCGAGGAAAGGGAAAATTCCCCGATCCAGCGGGCTATCTCCCGATGTTGCCCCCAGATCCATGCAAGCGAGCATGAGTTCCCGCAATGAAGCGAAGGCAACTCCCAAAGACTACCTAGGTAGAGTGACATGGGCCATGGATCTTAGAGTCTAGACTCTAGACGCAGCGTGATCAGGCTCCGTTGACTCTTGAGTATTGAGTCTTGAGTTTTTGAGGGTTACGACGGGTGGAGTCAAAAGACAGTGGCACTGGCTTGTGGAAGGAGGTCAGAGGAACGAATTCTTCTTTATCTTTTCGGAGAGTTGTGTGGGATGGATGAGTGCGAGAATCGAGACTGCGAGTGCGTGAGGTGGGGCGGTAAAAGACTTAGGCAAAGCGAAAGGGACTTGGGAAGTTGGTATGCATGTACATATGGTTTGCCATGTTAGAATGAATGGAGATATGTACTGTAGTAACGCTTTGTATGGGATGATCTGGACTGATTTGGTCATTCCTGCAGTGTATGGAAGATACCAAGTCAGATGGCCGGTATCATCGCAGCGCGATAAACGTCTTGAGGCTTTCGGGGCGTTCACCATACTCTGTCTAGTCAGTGGTCATTCTGTACTAACACAATGCACACACATACGGAGTATGTACATACAGTATCTGCATGATACGCACCATCGCAGACATGAAGGCGTGATTGCGCGCCGGCTTCTTATCATATGCCGAAGCATCCTAACACATAAGCGGCATGCATGATGCCCCGCCTGTACAATGCCAAGATATTTACGGCGCGACCTCTCGCAAGCTTTCTGCGATGAAGGCTGCATTGCCGGGAATCGGCATTCGGGAACCTGCGTGTGTGTGTGTCGTGCAGCTGCACAACCGCAGCTGCCAGCTTTTTGTGAGGTTTTTTTTTTTTTTGATTGCGCGGTTTTCCGTTTCTTGCTCATTACCTATTTCGTCGTTGTTTTTTGTTTGCCGCTCGCAAAGCCCTCTTGAACAAGAAATGACGCAAAGTCACCCACCGATTTTTTCTTCATAAAAGAGCGAATGCGACGGCAAATCATCCGCCTTCATGCCCTTCCGCCAGAGTCACAACCCAGACCTTGCTCTTCTTTAGCGGCAAGCCTAGGACCCTGGCTTGTCCCATAGGCGGCTTCACGTGGGCGCTTCTCTGGTTTGTTTGTCTCGCGCCTGACTAGTCGGATTGGAGGGGCTGCCATCACAAGGGCCGGTTGTCAAGCGCCTCGCCAAATACACCCGCACGCACGCACACATACACACAGACACACAGACACACACCGTATATATAGGGATGTATATATCTACACACTTCTTGACATCTCCTAATCCCTCGTTATTCATCAACAAGCCATTCAAGAGGCTGTTCTGCAGGCTGCTGGCTGCTTCGTCCTCAACGCTCTTCTACAATTTGCCTCACATGAGCCTCCTGGATCGTGTTTACACCGTCCGTCTGGTCTGAGCAGAGAAACATCATCATCGCCGGCTTGGCCGGTTACCAACTCCCACGGGCTGTCCAAGCATCCGTCTCCGCCCATCAACAATTAGCTAAACGAGGCTGTGATTGATCGCCTTAGACGCAACGCCATGCCTTCCGACGCCATCTCCTCCGACACCTGGTCTCGCCGGGACTCCTACCCGCCCACCCAAATCCGCCTCTCGAGGTGCAACAAGAACGAGCCCCGTCCCCTTCTACAGGAAATGGACGAGAATCCGCTCACCTACTTCCTCACTCCCTCAGGTCTGGACATCAACATCAAGGACTTTGACGCCGAAGACTTGCTCTTCGATGCAGGGATCGAGGACAGCAACCACCCCCGCGAGTGCATCCGCTCCGTCAGCCCATCCACCCTCGATGGTCTCAGCAAGATACGCGCAAAAGCTGTCTCGCCAGACTTTGACTCAGAGGCCATCACCACTGACGAAGAAGACGAGGACGATTACATTCGCTTCCCCGCGCCGTCCCCATCGACGAGGAGCCAGTCCAAGAGTCCAGAGAACGCCCGCTCCCAATGCAAGATCTCGCCCGTTGGCTGGAGCAGAGCCACAAGCGACGGCTTTCTCTCTCCTGGGACGATCTCTCCTTCTTCACCAACCCTACGAGCCACGCCACGAGGCAGACCTCATCAGTCTCTTGCTCAACGCTACTCCGCGGGGAAAAAGGCGTCTCCGCGGCCGCTCCGGCTGTGGCGGGAACCTAGTCTGGACGTGTGGCCTATTTCGGAAGAGACTGAGGAGGATGTATTGAGCATGGAGAAGGAGGAGCCCGGGGTCCTGAGGCCGGCTATTGCACAGGCTGCGAGGGATTCACTGGGGAGGGGGCCGACAATGAAGCCTAAGAAAAGAGTTCGCTTTTTGCTTACGCCGAGCGAGTAATGGATGTAATGATGGATTTTTTTTTTTGATTTTTTTTCCCAGCTGTTGTTATCCTTTTCCTTTTTCTTTGTATTCACGTTTTCGTGTCGCCTATTTTGCATGCATTGGCGTTGGCGGTTGTTTTCGAAAAAGGCTGTTTTTTTTGGCATCTTGATTTCGCTGCGTTGGTTTTGCTCTTTCTAGCGTGTTAACTTTCATTTGCTTTGTTATGATCCAGCTTTTTCTAGCGTTTAGCTATTTGTTTGCTTTTCTCACGTTAATATCCCCCCTCTCTTACTGCAATGGCATTGCTTCGAAACACGGCTGTTTTCGCATTGTACTGCTTCCGCGATGGCTGCTTTTCGGGGAGTCCATAGTATCGCGCCTTCCATGGTTTGCTGGCGTAGGCCGTCTTGGCTGGCTTCTGTAGTTGGACTTCTTGTTGTGCCTGCCTTGGAATACACGTACCGCAGAGTTATAATTATGATTATTACACTGTGTTCTGTATCCTGTATCATGTGTGTATGTACTTAATTACCTATTCGTGCTGTGTTATTGAATTTATAGTACGTTCCATGTCAACCTGACCCCCGCGACCGCGGCATCCACAGTTGTACACCAACAGCATCATCATCGCCAGACGACTCCCGTTGTGAAATGAAGATGCAAAACCTCAATGAAGTCATCACGCTCATAGCTTTGGCGGCATTTGTCATCGCCGTGTCCTTCCCAGAATAAGTCCCGGCATGGCGCATGACCTTATCACAACCCGGACCACACCACCACCGGCTGTAGCACCACTGGCCTTGAACCCGTGTTCCATTACGGGTTTTCGTCGCACGAGGAAAAGGCTCCGGCAGTGCCGCAGCCACAGCTCATCATGGGGTGTTCAATATCGCTCATCTGACTTGCCACGAAGGGCTGATCATGATTGCGTGGCGTGTGGCGCAGTAGGTAGACGTGATGTCAGGTTGATGGGTTTCCGGTCGGCACGAGTTACTGCGTACATGAACATACGTACCGTATACATAATAATAGGGCAGCAGAGCACATCTTGATGGACGACATGCAATGTAGCGGGCCTCGCGCTCATGGCAATCTCCGGGCTCGCGGGGTGCATGCAGAAGAAACAATGACGAACCCAGATAGCCTGCGATGACTCTAACAAAAGTAAAGTGGTTCCCAACTTCCTTGTGGGAAACAGCCCAACAAGTCCTTGGATAGATTGACACGGGGGACGTCGCCATGGGCTGAGCGAAGCAGTAGGAAGTCATATTGCCTACGACTGCTGATGAATCGGCATACTGTGTAATTATCGTGCATCATCAATTCCATTGTATCACACGGAGAACAGCCTCCCTCTGCGTTCATTGCGCGGGTGAAAGTTGAGTGCAGAGCGGCGCTTACAGGATACATACAGCGCGCTTCGCGCTAACAGCGGCCCCGTTGGTTACTGCGGCAGCGAGACCAGCGCGTCCCCAAGCTCCAGCTCCAGCTCCAGCTTCAGCTCAAGCGCATTGCCGCTAACCTATCTAGCTTGCCTTCTTCTACAAACTACGAGCAGTCTATCAACAAGTCACGGAATACACCTGTCTGGCCACTCATAGTGCTACATACATACTTCGCGTCGTACATCTGCTGCACTCATCCTCTCTCGTCGTGTCGCATGCTGTGTAGCCTCGAGCCGTCCAGCTCTTCGTACCCGCCTTGCCCGAGCCCTACATACCCGACCTGCCCAACCCGAGCGACATCGATACGCGCCCACGAGAATACAGATCTGACCTCCCCTGGATCGAGCAGAAAGTCTGTTGGCAATCCAGGCGCAGGGCTTACATGCGATGCGATTGAACCGGCGTGAATAGTCTTTTGCCGAATTTTGTCGAGCATGGTCTTCGAAAGTATGCCGCCCCCCTTGTCATTGTCTCAGCTCCAGTTTGGGCGTCATCGAGCGGCTGTAGAGACAGCCCAAGCTCTTTTCTTGCCAGGCCATCCCCGAAGTGCTTGAATGGGCTGCCCGATATACCCTTTCTTGTTGCGCTGACCGTTGTTGACCATAATAGCACATCATGCCGCCATCAACATCGCCGTCGACGCCCGACAACGTGGCACCACCACATTCCAGTCCTTCCAAACACTCCAAACCCACAAAACCTGGCAAACCCGACAAACTCGAAAACAATGGCCCCGATCCTGATTCCTCGCCTGTCGGGGCGAGTAAAACTCGACCTAGGGCCAATTCGAGGAAGGAGCCTCCCACCTTGTTAACCGACTTCTTTCGCGGGAAACAATCGCCAGCCCGATTAGCAGCAGAGCGGAAGCGCCTCCAAAGTGTCGAGATGGTCAAGGCCGAGATGCGCCAGGAGATGCGGCAAAGTGCGGTGAAGAAGCTGCAACAGCCAGGAGGAGTCAAGGACAGGGTTCGAAAATGGCAGACGGCGCATACAATGGCCATGGTGGAAGGCGACCCAGACGATGCGGCCACCGAACCGACAGACATTGCGTTCAAGGGTGAAGATGCGGAGAGCGTGACCGAGTCCGATCGTGTGCGCATCAAGTTTCGGCAAAAGACGAAGAGGTCTCCCAAACCGAAGCTCCCTGAAGTGGTCCATCGTGCTGCCCCCTCGGAGAAAGGGGTCGAGGAGGAGCGTGCTACGTCGTCTGCATCGCCTCCTAAGAAGAGGGTGGTCAGTGACGAGCACTGGAGAAAGACGCGGATGCGCAAAAGTCCGTCAAGGAAAGTATCGTCTTCACGTCGGGATCGAACAAGTCTGAAAGGTTTGCCCAGTAACTTTGTCCAGAAATCTGGCGGGAATCCTCTCGTCTCCAACAAGGTCAAAGAATGGGCTGCCAAAGTCGATGTGCCCGAAACTCCATCTCCCCTGCGAAGCCACCGATCGCCCAAGTCTGCGCATGCGGTTACTCGATCCGAAGCCGCCAAGAGCGAGACCGGCGACTCATGCAGTGACATCACGGCCCGCTGGGTCACCAAGCAGAAGACGCCGCGAGACCACCGAGCCTCTGCCGGTCCTGACAAGCCAACTACATCCACTTCTAGATATGATGGTGATCAAGGCACCGGAGCGCGCCCAGACAGTGAAACTCCCAAAACCAACACCTCTGGGGACAAGCATGCAATAGCTTTACGCTCACGAAGCAAAACTACCTCGGGCTCAGGACGTCCAAGTTCGCCATCTGCTAAAAAAAGGCGTGACCAAGATCCAACGGTTTCTCGTTCAGGCAACAAAGAAACAAATGAGCAAAGAAGCAATGCGGGGACCACTGAACGGTCTGACCCCGTGCTCGATACTCCGACAAAGGGCCACGGCACCATGCGACAAAGACGAAAGACATTGCACTCTGACCTCTCTCAACCTGCAGACAAGCCGTCAAACTCAGACGAGCAATCTGGGCTCAGCAGCGTTGACAATGCCGCGTCCGACCTCGCGTCAAGTCTCGCCAACAAGTCCATTGCAGACTTGCCTGGCGACATACCCTTTGGCCATTCTGCTTTTAGTGAGCTAGATTTGACCGTGGAAGGATCGCCCAGAAGCCGACCGAAGCGTCCAAAGGTGGACCGTAACACGAGTCACAAGACTATGCCAAACGTATTCAAAAGGGTTGTCGAAGAGAGCAAGAAGATCATCCAAGAGATGAACGAGCCCCCGCGACAGCAGGTCGCAAATGATCCACCGAGCATTGAGAAGTGGTTGAGTAGTACCGTGGACCCGTTTGTCGATTCCAAGCCCGTGGCAGGAAAAGGGTCGTCACCCGCAGCGCCGACAGAGGAAGCAGCAGAGACGAGTCGACAAGGCACGCCCAAGTCAAATCGCAATCATCAGCGTAGCCGTCGTCGGAGCTCGCACGACTCCAAATCGTCACAAAAGTCATCATCAAGCCTGGTGAATACGGAGGCGAAACAAGCACCAGACGAGCCCGCTCCCGCCGAGACCGAAATTCACACATCGACTCCTGAAGGGCAGACACCCACAACGCCCACCTCTACGCTGAGAAGGAGTAGAGCTACTAGGAATAGCACGTCTCCTTTAAAGGGTGGCAGTGGCAATGGCAAACGACAGTTGCTTGGCGTTCTCAAGGAAGCTTTTCAGGGCGAGTCCAGTCCAGTGAAGCACAAGAGCTACCAAGGAAGCGAGCAGCGCAACTTTTCTCACCTGGAAGATGTTCCACTGCCACTGCAGCTCAAAAAGTCGTCGACACCTCCATCCGTGACTGGCAGTGGGGAGGGAGACTCGCCAGGCTTTAAATTGGCGGCGCCTCGCTTCCGACCGCCCACTAGAGGCGATCACGAACTGTCTACTATTGTGTCGGACGAAGGCTCTAGCGTTGTCGGCTCCGACCTGGACTCAGACGTGACACACTCAACAGTGACACAATCCACATTGACCCAGTCGACTTCCCTTACAAAGGATAGCTTTCCTGACGAGTCGCGCACGCCCCAGACGGGTCTGAAGAGAAGGCTCACTAAACACTCTGACCTGGTGTCGGTACTGTCTCTTCCCGACGACGCCAGTATACCGAGCACAATCAAGAGCCATCGTTCAAGGCCTAGTCTGCGCAAGCACCGAAGCACGTCCGGCCAGGCAACGGCACAGGAGCTCCTGCGCGAGTTCCTTGACGATGAAAACATGTACGGCCGGGAACTGAAAACGCTCGTCGATGGCGTTGTCCCTGTCCTCTTGTCCCATGTCGTTAACGGTACCAACGTCACCGAGCTCTTTGGGCCGTCTTTGTCATCGTCGGGTAAGATTCCAGACGAAGTGTCGAAATCGGTCGTGGGCATGGGCGTGGCGCTTGAGAAGCTTCGAGGTGCGCATAAGAAAGCGCCCACGTCGGATATTCGCAAGATGGCGAACTGGGCGCACGGCGTCGTGCCCATGTACAACAGCTATCTCAACGCCTGGCGGCTTGGCTTCGATGATGTTGTCGTCAACTTGGCGCCGGCGGCGGATGGCCTGAATGACGACGAATCTCTGCTGGCTGCTTTGCCGAGGAACGAACAGGGCGACGTTGTGAACGACCATGGCGAGCAGGTAGCCGTGGCCTATCTCCTCAAGCGACCCTTGATCCGCGTCAAACAACTCGCGAAACTAGTGAAATGTGTCGACGCGCTCGTGGCTTCTCCCGACACGAAGGAGCTCCTTCAAGATTTCGAGACGCTGCAGAATAAGGCTCGGCGGCGTTTCAAGGAAGAATCCGCTCGCGTTGTCGACGAAGAAGCCATCTGTACCGACAAGTCACGATGCCGAGATCTGGAGACGCTCCAGTCTTCACCCGCAGTGACCATTGACCCGGTCCGGCAAGTGAGCGCCAAGGACATATTTGCCTTTAGCCTCTCCCACTCCAACAGTCAGCGTCTCGATTGCCAAGTAGAGCTGGTGCATCGAGACAACGAAAGGAACCCTGAAGATCGAGGCGACTTGCTGATACGGGAGATTGGAGAGGGTCGCCGCTCGTATCTGTTATTTCCGCCCATTTCCATGGCCAATGTATCCGCTCGGACGGGCGATAGTCACTTGGAAATGGTCATAATGGTTTGTGGCCCGTTGGAGAATGCGGGCGGCGCGTGGCGCGAGTTTATTACCCTCAAGGCCGACAACGAAGACCAGATACTGGACTGGCTTGATATACTTCCGTTGCTGCCTGTGCCGCCAATGGATATCAGCCCTGATACGTCAAGAGCCTCTCGAGAACCCGTTACGCCCACCACGCCCACGCAACGCCGTGAAACGTGGTCACCTCCATCCAGGGGAGGCTCTGCCGAAGGGTCGCCTCGCTCGCCGATTGCCAAGGATGTATGTACGTCGACGCCGCCTCCTGCGACACCGAAGAAGGAGACGCCTGCGAGGTACCGCCAGCGTGCTTCTACCATGGAGAAGGTCCCATCGTCACCAGGCGCCGTCGATCCAGACAAGACGCCTACCAAAGATGATTATCGGAAATCCGCTTCGAACAACGAAGACTTGGGTCAGGGCAGGGGTCGACCGATTGAGACAGGCATGGAGTCTGACTTGCCAAAGTCACAAGAACACCGGCCATCAAGACCAAGCCGACACCGTGACGATGGAGCTCCGCCGCCACCTATCCACAGAACTCTCAGCAGGAGTCCTCAAGGAGAGAGGGGGCCAGGCACGCAGTCAGTACCAGTTCTACCGCCGCCCACGGATATCACTGGCAGCGACAAGCTCAAGCGCCGCGGTTCGTCGCCGTTGAAGCATGAATACTTTCCGTCCGATCAGTCTTCCATGTCCGAGGCGTACTCTTCAGGGGAATCGGAGACTGATTCATCAGACGATGATCTCGAGAGCATCGATATCCCCGAGACGGAGTTGGGCGTCAGCATCAGGAGCGAAGATGATTCATTCCACGGAGACCTCGCCACTGCTACTCCTAGCTTCATCCCGGGCTCTGAGTGCAGTCTGACGCCTTCGAATTCGGCCTCGCAGGTGGGGCTTTATGGATACAAGCCTGCCGTGAATCCGATGGACAGCCCAGTCTCGTACTTTATGGCTCGAATCTCACGATGGTCCGGCAAAGGAGCATGGAAGGATATTTCGAGCGACACGTGTTGCATCGCAGTACGAGATGGCCTCATTGAGGCGTTTGCCCTTCGTACCGGGAGTCGACCCAGCGACACTGACCAGCCGCTTCTCGCACTGGACCTCACGCCCCTCGTTCTCATCAGACAGAGCACCGCCGTCGATTTGGAAATCCGATCCTCTGTGCAGCCTCACTCCAAGTTCTACGAGGCGCACAACGCGGGCAACTTTCGATTCCGCTGCTTCGCGGCCCCCGACTGCTATAACCTTTACATGGCGGTACACCAAGCGCGCCTAAACAACCAAAAATTCATCCAGCTCGAAAACGAGGCCCGCTTCAAGAGCTTCGGCGAGCGACAGGGCTCCTCTGCGCAGCACGGCCACGAAGACGACGACACCAGCAGCCGGCGCCGACGACGTAACTGGTTCGGTAGGAAGAACAGCTACCGCAGCTCGGTCCGCCACGCGCCCTCTAGATCCCAGGACGGCGCCAGCTCCACGCCTTCATCTACGCCCTCTGCATCAAGTTTCCTCAGACGGCTCACAAAGAACGGGAACCTGTCGTTTAATCTCGCCCTCTCATCGCTTGATCGCCGCGGCGGCGGAAACAGCCTCTACACATCGGCGGAATCCCACTCCGCCGGAAGCGGCACTCCCCCACGATCCCCCTCCGTCAGCGTAGAAAACAGCGGCCCCAGCGGCAGCGCCAGCGCGGGAGCACACCACGCGTCCATGAACCTCGGCGGCGACACAATCCGCATCCGCCTACATTTACTCGTCTCGCCTACGAAATGGGAAGACTTTGGGAACTGCCACCTCCAGATCCGGCGGCCCCCACCGGGATGGCGGCAGGCTCTACGCGCGAACCACGGTCTCGAGAAACGTGTCACGGCGACGACGATTCCGAGACGAGAGACCGAGGAGGCGAGGGTGGTGCTGGATGCGGTGCTGGGGAGTGGGTGTTTTTCGGGCATGGGGAGTAGGGGCATTGTGTGTGGGGTGTGGGAGGGGGTTAAGGGGGGGGAGGTGCCGGAGAAGGGGGCGACGGGGGGGAATATTAAGAAGTGGTGTTTTCAGTTTGGGAGTGCGGGGGAGGCGGGGGGGGTGTTGAGGGTGGTGCATCAGGAGGTTTTGAGGGTTTAGGGGGGTTGGAGGGGGTGGTGATGATGTGAATGACTACGGTTTTGATGGCTGGAAAACAGTGAAGGTCGGAGTGGTGTCGATGACTGGGCCGTCAATGACAAGAGAGCGTGATGGATGGCGTGAGTGTCCAAAGCCATGAGGTGTTGTCCGGCATAATGACCACGACATGGGTGAATATCGGGCACATTTCTTCCCCTTGCTCCTTTTATTTCTTCTCACTTCTATTCCTTTTTTTTCTGGTTTTCTTTTTCTCTAGTACCCCTCGCTGTCCTCCTCTTTGTTCTCCTGACATAGTCATGGTCTGTCTCTCCTATCCTGCTGATTGAGGAATTAACCCCTTTTTTTCTTTCTTTTTTGCGTCACGATACCAAAATCGGAGGGCTCGCACTAGGAGCGGTTTGCATTTCGGTCGATATCCCTACATGTTTGCATTTGCAGGTTTTGGACGCTTTTGTTGCGGGCGTTGAGCCATGGAGGGGATGTTACATGTACATACGGATACACATACCTTTTATATTGGGAATTGAGCTACCAAGGGGACGGACAGTTTTGTGCATTTTTCGTACCTAAGCTTACAAAACTGAGCGAGCCACTGGGCCATATCTGTGTGCAGTGAATGCTCTACGATCCAAGGAGAAATACTTGTCATGTACTTTTCGTTTTCCGCAAAGCTGGCCGGCCAATCGCGGAGGAACATGTCATATATTCGAAATTACAACCAGCCAGCCAGCTTTTAAGCATTTTGAGCGCTTGGCGGGATACAGTGACTGCAAGTGCCAAGTGGTACGTACGTACATATATCGAAAAAAATCACCTCCAAAGTCACTGAAGAACCAATCTCAGGATCCACAGAAGTCGAATCATGAGCTTGGCGAGGTCTTGGTACATATGCGAGGTCGTTCTACTGGACGCAGGAAGTGTTGGGCTGGTGGGCTCCGATGCTGCACCGGGATTGCTGCGTGGAAGCTGATTGTGGGTCATGCCATGCCATGTCCTGTCCTGTGTTCCAGCCAAACCTCCACATGTATTTATTTAAACATTCTCCTCTTTGTTTTCATATTGTAGTCTAGGTCTTCACTGAATTCCAGTCACGTCTTTACTCTACTTTGGTTGAGACCTTCGGGGGTCATGACTCATGAGGATGCGGTAGAACGTTACGGAATCCGGTGAGGATTGCCGCTCACCCTTTTTTGTCTTTCGTCTTGTGCTTTTTTTTTTTTT
>SRPN01000090.1:0-76523 GCA_018360045.1 Claviceps capensis | reverse complement strand
TTTTTTTTTTTTTTTAATTTTTCTTTACTCCATGTTGCTTTTCCACCGTGATGTATATCAAAAGGCGGAAGACGAGCCATGATCTCACGAGTTTGTCCATATCAAGCTAACCAAGCTTTTCTTTTCTTTGCTATTTGATACAGCGTTTGTATGCCACCACAACTCCCTCCTAATCTATGGCTCCCTCCGGACACCCACAATCGACAACTTCTCCCGCGTAACCCACTACTCAACGAGCATCTCCATGCTCGCCTGTCTAACCATGGCTCTCGCCGGTTTTCTCACCTTTGGCGACAAGACCCTCGGCAATGTCCTCAACAACTTCTCCTCCGACAACAGCATGGTCAACATTGCGCGGCTGTGCTTCGGGCTCAACATGCTGACCACATTGCCACTCGAGGCGTTTGTGTGTCGCGAAGTCATGCTGACGTATTGGTACCCGGATGAAGGCTTCCACCTAGTCCGCCATCTGGTTCTCAGTACGGGTCTCGTGGTCGCAGCAACAGCGGTGAGCTTGTTGACCTGTGATTTGGGAGTTGTGTTTGAACTAGTTGGGGCGACGAGCGCCGTGGCCATGGCGTATATTCTGCCGCCGATGTGCTATATTAGGCTTACGACGCGGAGTTGGCGCACGTATGTTGCGTATGCGGTGGTTGTATTTGGGGTGGCGGTTATGGTGATTAGTGTGATTCAAGCCGTGGGGAAGATCATCAATGGTATGTCTCCGAGTTATGCCCTTGTGCTCTTTTTACTTGGGAATTGGATACAGAGATGAAGAGTTGGCACTGACTAACACTGTGTTTGTTGCAGGCAGCGAAGAATCAGTGCAGTGTGTGTGATGCAGACTTGGATGGGCTTTACTTTATAAGCATCTCTGGGGGGGGGGTTCTTCTTCCTTCCTCAATTGTTGTCTTCATAGATATGTAGATTTTCTTGTTGGCTTTTCGGTGCATGAAGGAGCGTTGCGTGGCGGGATCACGGCGTTTACCTTTTTTTTTTTAGAACATCATCCCCTTCTTCTTCTCTCGTCTTCCTTGCTTCTTTCTTACCTTTTTTTTGTCTTATTTTTCTGTGTAGAAAAGATACAAACACGACATAAATTTGGTTGGGCTTCAATATACGTCATTTCACGGCGGTATAAAAAGCCCATCCCGCCACCGGCCTTATCTACGGCCTCCAGGACAAGCTCCGATGTCGAGCAGGCCAATAAGTAGTGTGTTTGTCTTATTAGGTAGCCAAGTCGTCGGCGTCTCTCGAGATAAGTATGTAACTCAGTCTGGTACATATACATGTACCCCCCCCCTCTGTAAGAGGTAGTAGGTACGTACTTCCACTCGTCCTCCACGACCCCGCTTCACCCCGCATCGCCCCCCAAGTTCCAACAGCAGATAAAACGCAACCTCTCCCTATTTCCCGCACCGAAGAACCAACCCCACGAACCAAATCAAACAGCAGAAGAAACAGAATCCAGACATAATATAAACAACGAGATACAATCAGCGCATCCAAGAACGAAACATGTATCTCCTCAACGAAAACCACACCGCGTGTCCCAAATGCAACGCCTCTATTAGCAGCGATTCCAAGAAATGTACTTCTTGTGGCGCAGTACGTAATCTCTACTCTATTACTTATTACAGTGAATGAAGCACAAGTGTGTAGAGGCTCGAAAGGACAATTTGGGGTTTTGGGATACGTTTTGTGCGGCATCTACCTTCTTTTCAGTGGCTCTTCGGGCTTCAATCTACCAGTCTGCTACAGTGCATACCTACTTGGGTTGTTCTTATATGTTCTTACCATCGTTCTTTTCATGAACTGGAAAAAAAAAACAAGACTTTTTACTGAGATGAGAGAGAAAGAGAATCGTGTGATGATGTTTTCACGAATTGAACAGAGGGATTAAAAAAGGATAGAGAGGGCGTGTGTGTGTGTGTGTGTGTGTGTGTATACAAGAAAGAGAGAAGAAAGAAGGGGTCTTGCCAATAGGACAAGACGTACCTACGCATTGCTAACGAGCTGTTTGATACTAGACTTGCCCCAACTAACGTACTGAATACCCACCCTTCCCTTACCAGTCTCCATCCTCTCGTTCAGAGGGACAGAGGCTTGGGAAGACAAAGTTTAGAGCAGATGGGGCAATGGCACAGCATGGCACGGCAAGGCATGATTAGAGTTGAGCGCGCTTATTAGAGGACGATGGACATGGACAATGGACATGGATGGACAATAGACGATGGGTGATGAACGATGATAGAAACTGCATACAATGGACTTTGCGTATGATGTAGAAAGTGATCAATCGTGGACTGCGGACTTCAACTATCAGGCTCGTCAACTACGTAACAGATATGTCTCATCCTGGTCAAAATAGTATAGCAGAAGATCAACACGCTCCCTATTAGCCTGTCAATCTGCATGCTTGTCACTGCAGCATGCACGCAAGGAGACACGTCCACCTTAGAACACGACGATACCAGGGCACTGGGAGGAGACAGACATATATTGATCTGATCATTGCTACGCAGTCAACAACAAGAACGACAATGACAACAGCAGCAACAATGACAATAGCAGCAACAACATTAACAACAACAACAACAAACGCGAATAGGAACAACAAAATTTATCATGTAGCGGTCGTCGGCGCGCCACGAGTCCGACACCGCTCATTGTGCGCCAATCCACAAACTGCACCCTTCCCCATCCCCCCGTTGACCCATCTATGCCGCATCCTCGCGCCAATCCATCGCCTTCAGACCGCCCAACACGAGATCAAACAAGTCCTCGAGAACGGGTCCGCCTGGTCCCAATACGCGACAGATACATAGAAAATTGAACTGGGCAACCGTCTCGTCTCGTCTGCTCATCAGGATGAATTCCACAGAAAATTGGCCGCACTCAAAACACATCCACCATGTATGTACATGTATATGCTGCACATATCCCCATCCTTTCGAGCAGCCCCCGTCAACAGAAGGGAGAAGAGTGCAGTCGCACAATGCCCCAAGTTCACAAACTCTTCACAACGGAACCGCTCGCAAGGGCCTAGAGGAGCTATACAGAAGTACAAAGTCGAAATAGAAACATCCATGTGCGTACGAGCCGGGACCCAGTCGGTCAGAGAGGGGCATAATCAAGTGAGAACGAGGTCATCAACCCTAAATTCCGGAGAGGCTTGCGCAGACATTGTAAGCCCACATCTCTGCAGGATGTTCCCAAGTCGTGCGCATCCGCACAGCCGTGCGAGAAAAGAATAAGGTTGGAAAAAGTTGAGCTGAAAGAGATGGTATTGCATTATCGAGGCCATTGTGCCGAAGAAAATATCAGGTTTGCTGTGTAGAGTATGGACGGGCGCTCGTGTGCACCTTGGCTACTTTACAGAACAAGACATTTCTTGTGGCTGCTCTTGCGGCTGTTGCGAGACAACAGAGCAGCGCGAGTGGCATGCTCAAAGACCTCGCGGACACCCTCATTGGTCTTGGCTGAGCATTCAAGGTACTTGTAGGCGCCAATCTTCTTGCGTGTCTCCTCACCCTGCCATCAAGAAAAGTGAAGGTTAGCGGTTGAATAATGAGCATCAGAATAAATGATACTCTGTTTTTCTGCAGGCTAGAAGCCCAGGATCATGGTAGAGCTTCCAATAAAGGGAGGATCAGGAGTTTATTTACAGCTTCGGGAGTAACAGGCTTCTGGTTGGTCTTTTGCAGCTCGGCATTGGTCTTCTGGTCGTAACGAAGATCCTTCTTGCAGCCGACCAGAATGATAGGCAGGCCCTGGCAGAAGTGAAGAACCTCAGAAATCCACTAATATCGTAATGGTTAGCCACCTGACTTTCGTCTCACACTTGAAGAAAAAGAAGAAGAGACTTCTTGGCGCCAATATAAGAGCTGCCATTTTACGTAGTTGAGAGAGAAAACATTGAAAACATACCTTCTCTTGGACGTTGTCCAGCGAATCGGGCGAGTCGATAGCAAAGCAGATCAAAATGACGTGGGAGTCAGGGTAGGACAGAGGACGCAGACGGTCGTAATCTTCCTGGCCAGCCGTATCCCACAAGGCCAACTCAACATGTTTGCCATCAACCTCGACATCGGCGACATAATTCTCGAAAACGGTGGGAACGTATACCTGCGAGTAGTTGAGCGGTCAGTACAAGCAACCTGTGAGACTCTCGTCAAAATGAGGCTCAGTCAGCGGCCAGTGGGACATCAAGAGTTCCGAGTAAGGGTGGATAGTGATTCGGCGAATAGCAACCCCAATGGCGGGTGGACGATAGGTGAGAACGTCGTATTCGGCGGGTTGGCTAGTCACGAGCAACTTGGATCGTATGACGGATGGGTCGCGGCACGAATATGCGACGTAGAAATACTCTCGGGGGGAGGGAGGGGGAATTGTTGAGCGCGAAGATGTTTGGCTCTTACCTCGGGGAAGGTACCCTTGGAGAAAACACTGTTGGGACGATCAGTATTGGAGTTGGGCCTCGTTCAAATGGCTGCAACGCGACAACGATGACTATGGCAGCAAGTGCCTGGGCCGTGATGTATTTGAGCCAAGACAAAGGGGCGATACTCGGAGGCTGCGCATCGGCGTGTATGCATGCGTATGCCTGGGGCAAGGCAAGGCGTCGGGCGTGGGCAAAAGTAGCAAGCTGGATACGGGAGCTTGGACAACTCACATCAACAAACATGTTTTGCCGCATGCACCGTCGCCGACGATGACGAGCTTTCGGCGGATCTCAGCCATGGTGTATGGTGCGCGGGTACGAACGTGTGCGTGGGCGTGAGGTGATTGTGGAAATGATGATGATGGGAAGCGAAGAAGACGAAGCTGGCGAGATAGACGCAAACAAAGGGGAGGCGGTTTGGATGAGAGTGGAGGAGTTATGGAGCAGGATTGGCAGGGTGAGGAAGACTCGAAGAGGGAAGGAGTCGGGTACAGAAAAGGCTGGACCTCAAGTTTCAACGCACGTCAGAACTTAGAAGGGGCAAAGATGGGACAGCGTTTGCAGTGAACCGCCACTGGAGGCCGCTGAAGAACCGCTGAAGGCCACTGCAATGCCACACGACTGCCACTGAAATGCTTGTTGGTTTGAGGCGCAGCGTGCTGCACGAGCCATGCTCACTCGCGTGTGGACGCAGTGACCAACCAGCGTCCCCGAGCCAGGGACGCGAACATTACGTGCAACACGCCAACATCTTTCGCATCGACAACACCGGATTGCACGTGTGAGAAGAGGGCATGAAGCCATCCATCACATCTCTGCATGCGTTGCCGCGCCTTTGGCTGGGGTAGCCTGGCCCTGTACCGAGTACATACTCGCGCCGTACTATCTATGTAGTGTGTTCCGTCTCGTCAACCCCGTCAAACCCCGTCAAACCCCGTCCATCCCGTCCATATCAACCATGTATGATGTACCTACAGCAAGTAGCCGCGATGCCGTGACGGCAACCCCAAGACTCGGGCCGTTGCCCACATGACATGACGCCCTCTCCTTAACAAGTCAATGAAACAGAGTGAGTGAGAACATGTGGGCCAAACCCACGTCATGCATGCACAATCATCTTGGAGTGATTCTAGGCGAAGAACCCAAGCAAGCTCCATGTTCGTGAATTGTGAATGCCGCATGGCGTCCCGTCGTCACTGTTAGCAAGTCTCGCCCAAAACTGGGGTAGTATCGTGAACTAGGTATGTAGACATGTTTGAATCAGCGGAGAATGGGCAGATTGTGAGTCACTGCGGAACGACGATCCATGTCTGAGCACGACTTGTAGCTAAACACCATTAAAACACCAAGGGAAACCGGCCGCAATGCTGGATGTTGCGAGAACTACTCCGTATGTAGCCTTCTTATTTGAGGCTTGAATGGTGCCTAGCGTCGGGGCGCATTGTTGTCACTTTGTTGCTTTGTTATTGCCGAACACTTTTTGTCTGGTTCGGCCCCGTAACAACAAGAAAGTATCAGCGCGGGTACGTGGCAGACCGCAGCGAGTACACGTGCTATAGCGCTGGGCCATGGGGATATCCAGGTACCAGACATGTACCACGCTCTACCCTTAGCTGTTGCTCCGGCTTCCCACTTTCCCAGTGCCCCACTCGTTGCTCCGTGACTCGCCGCTCGCCTTCAAGTCCGTTTCAACCGGGCCGTAAATTATGTGAAT
Organism: Claviceps capensis; assembly: GCA_018360045.1. Classification (NCBI taxonomy): domain Eukaryota; kingdom Fungi; phylum Ascomycota; class Sordariomycetes; order Hypocreales; family Clavicipitaceae; genus Claviceps; species Claviceps capensis. The sequence continues at coordinate 70,365 of SRPN01000090.1, read as the reverse complement.
TATGGGACAGAGTACGGCCATGAGGCTCGACTTGTCAGCCTTCCTGTAATGTCTGTTTCCTTTTCGATCGGTGACCGTAATAGTCAAGAGGGTATAGAGAATGATAGGAGGTTTACCCACGATAGTCAATCACTTCACTAAGGTACGTTATGTACTCACTACGGAGTGCACTACCTAGGTATGTAGACGACTGCAGAGCTACGGCGACGCTGAGAATCACTTCCCATGGCTGTTTATATTTGAGCGCTTGCGGCTTCTGACCTCGAAGAGGCCACAGATAGCATCGTCACAGCGCTACCTTCCTGCGTCATCCTTCCCAAGACGCAAACCGAAATAACACGACGTTGAGAATCAAGCCGGCCTCGTGCGTTCCACGCTCCTTTTGTGCTGTTGATCTTGGGCCCCTCTGCGCGCGCCCAGCGGCAGATACATCATACGCCTCTATGTAGATGTCTGAGCCCTGTCCAATCAAATACCTCACCTGAATGTACGGAGTGAGTACAGTGTGCTCGTGCTGGTTCGTGTTGGCTGTAGATATGTAGTTGTAGTGGTCGTTATCGAGTTCTTCCAGAGTCCAAGTCGGAAACATATAAATCCTCCAAGCCCTCCAAGCCTGTCTGCCACCAGGTTCATCAATTATTTTGCCAGCGAATGAAGCTTAGACAAGAGGCGATGCTGCGAACGCTCTTCCGAGCTCATCAACACCTAGAAGAAGACTGAGACATTCAATGGCTTATCGCCCCGGCCTTCAGATAGGCATGAATGACGAGTCACGGACTTGTTTTTTAAGTCCGCGTTCTAAACATAGGTACCTAATAAGGTACTCATGCCAAGTCGATATGCCTACCCTGGAGTGGATCTTTCGAAATCCCCGTCCCGGACCCACTAGTTCCGTGACGAAGTTGAGAATTTCCAGCTGCGCGACGACAAGTTCCTCAACGTCTCCTGGCAAGGCGACACGACGGACAGGAACAGCCATTGCGCCCTAAATCATCCAAGACAGGGCTGGCAGAAAACCCAGACTCTTCGAATCGCGGACACGAAACGAGCTGCACAAAGTTCGACTCCGTCAATTGACGGCCGAAACACCAAGATGCAGAAGCTCCTCAAGCGAGCCCACCAGGTCGAGCGCCTGGCGACCCGTCGATTGCAAGTAAAGAGGGAGGGCGAAGAGATCGGAAAGAGAATACAGACTCGCCGTTCCTTGCGAGAAGCTGTCGATCAGGCGAGGCAGGACGTGTTGAACGCTCGAAAGGCGAGGAAAGAAGACTGGGAGCTTGGTCCCATTGCGCCCAAAAGAGACCTGGGATTCAACAGCTACGGAATAGTTTCATCTCCAATGCGACTAGACTGGGATAACGAAGGGATGGCTAGAGTCAGACCTGAGCTCCTCGAGAAGCGATGTGCGTGGGCTGGGAGGCCTGGAAGGCTGAATCTTGCTCCTGGGGATAGGGTCGTTCTTTTGGATGGTCCCGACAGGGGCAAGATTGATCGAATCACGGAAATTAAAGAGGGTACGGGAACCGTCTTACTGGAAAAACGTCACAGGGTACGTTTCGGATGGCAGACTTTTTCTTCGAGGCGAAGGGGATATGGTCTTCCTATTGCATGCCACTTTTCTATGTCATGAGCACCTTTTTTTTTATATAATCGTTTTTGTGCGCTAATGCTCTCCACTATCTCGTTCTTTCCCGCAGGTTCTATCACAAAGCATGCTCGGCCAACCACCGCAATCGAAGGCGGTACCAATATCGCTCAGCGCGGTGCGTCTGGTGTATCCGATCCCGGATCCCGCAACAGGAATCGTCAGAGACACCATCATCAACCAACTTAAGCACGTTAAAGCCGACATGAAGTCGCCTAACATGACGTTTGAACGTTGGGAATACGGCAAGAAATGGGACCGAGTGGCCCTCGGGCTCAACATGATCATCCCATGGCCCAAGGTGGAGCCCCCCGAGGCTCACACGAGCGAGGCCGATACCATGCGTACCGAGGTCGAGCATCGAACGTTCTACCACACTCTGCTTGCACCCCCCATGCCGGAAGCCGTGATTGACGAACTGCGCAACAAATACTCTCGATTCAGAACCCGCCATGAGTCATGGTACATCGAGAAGAAAACGAAATACGAGGCCGACTCGAAGCGCGTCCGAGAAGAGGGCCTCAGGTCTATGCGGACGCCTCTGGATGAATTCAAGGAGAAACAGAGAGAGCTGAAGGCTTCGAAGGGTGAGCCCGTTCTCTCAGAGGACATGCTGGAAAAGATTGGCCAATTGATGGCCAAGAAGAACGGGGAGGCCTTAAGCCGGGCTGGGGCTTCTGCGGTGACGGCGAAATCGACACCGTGAAGTGCAGGAGGCAAGGAGAGGGATGACGATCAACTCTGAAAAGACCAGAGCTCATGTAATTCACTTGGGAGGGGGAGGCGTATGCGCCTGTACACGTACAGTAGAGTGGGAGACGCCAGGCATCTCGATTTGTATTTGTAGATGGAAAGAAGAGAAGGCCCTTTATTATATCAGGGCGCAGACATGATGTATATTTCACACCTTACCGGCGGGTCATTGTCTGCCAAGCGGGAGCAATTTACGATTCTTCTGACGGACAATGGCCTAGCCTCTGCGCTGTGCCTCATTGAGGACTTGGGTTTCTCGCCCGTTCTCTTTTCTTCATAAAGTAAGCAATTAAGCAACCGCACAGCGTCGAGGCGCGTACAGCCCATCCTATTGGAGGCCAATCCGCGACGTAAATCCATAAGCAAGTGCCCGATAAGCCACTTCCAGGACCCCTCCCCTCTCAACGCGGGGTTGTTGCATCACATCACATGTTAACGCGCCTCTTTTATTATCCCTTCGCCCAATACAGCCAACAAATTCGTGTGTTTCTCCGCTACCTGTTATCGTTCATTACCTCTTAGTTTCCCACCCACGCGACAACCTATTATCTATTGACATTTTGTTGGATGAAAAAACACCAAGAAAAGAATCTTGAGCTCTCACTGAATGAGCCAGTCTTGGCGATTTACTCATCATCGCCAAAAGAACAATAAGGCGTGACGCCTCCCGAATCAACAATGTCCCACTCCCATTCCCACTCGCATTCCCACGATACTTTCTCGGCACAGGAACACGGCCACTCGCATGAGATTCTGGACGGTCCGGGGAGTTATATCGGGCGAGAGATGCCCATTGTTGAGGGGAGGGATTGGGCGGATCGGGCTTTTACGATTGGCATAGGAGGGTGAGTAGCTTTTTTGCTCGTTTCTCTTCTTCTACCACTTGTTTTTTGGGATTGCCTGTGAGGATCAGCTATGTGCCTGATGTTCTTTTACCTCACCCTACTGTTGTTTCGAATGTAGCGGTTGGATTGAGGCGTTGGGACCGGAGTAATGACTTGCTGCATGTCTGTTACTATCGTCACTTGACGTCCTTGCTGCTTTCAAGTGAAGCGGCCCGATTGATGCCTCGGGGTTCCCATGTGATAACTAGCTACATGTCTGTCCACTATCCTCACTTCGCTCCATGTTAGCTTTCAAGTGAAGCGGTCGGATTGAGGTCTTGGGCCCCGACTCCCGAGTGACAACCAGCTACCTACCTCCCCGTCCACTATCTTCACTTCCCTTCAAGTAAAGCGGAAGCTCGCGATTCGAAATCAAACCACGAAAATGAGAGACCCTAGCAGCCAAAAAAAAAACATAAAAAACATTCATGATACAATTATCCTGTGAAGGACAACGCAAGATAGCCCTGCCATCCCCTTTTAATTCCCCTTCCCTTTTTCTTCTCATTTCTCACCAAACATATCTAGACCCGTCGGCTCCGGCAAAACCGCCCTCATGCTCGCTCTCTGCCTAACCCTCCGCTCCAAATACTCCCTCGCTGCCGTCACCAACGACATCTTCACCCGCGAAGACGCCGAATTCCTCACCCGCCATGCCGCCCTGCCCCCCGAGCGCATCCGCGCCATCGAAACAGGCGGGTGCCCTCACGCCGCCGTCCGGGAGGACATCTCCGCCAACCTCGCCGCACTGGAGGATCTGCACGCTCGCTTTGCGCCAGACCTACTCCTTATTGAGTCCGGAGGCGATAATCTTGCAGCCAACTACTCGCGTGAGTTGGCTGACTTCATCGTCTATGTGATTGATGTCAGCGGCGGGGACAAGGTGCCCCGGAAGGGCGGCCCGGGCATCACGCAGAGCGACCTGCTGGTGGTGAACAAGACGGATTTGGCGGAGGCGGTGGGTGCGGATCTGGCTGTTATGGAGAGGGATGCGAGGAAGATGCGTGAGGGGGGCCCGACGGTATTTGCGCAGGTGAAGAAGGATGTGGGCGTGGAGCATATTGTGAATTTGATACTGAGTGCGTGGAAGGCGAGTGGTGCTGAGGAGGAGAGGGTGAAGCAGGGGGGGCCGAAACCGACGCCTGGATGGGAGACTTTGGGGCAGAAGTAAGGGTGTTGATCTTGGAACAAGGAGAAGTGATTTTGTATTGGGTCTCGTAAAGTAATGATCAAGATTTCCACAGGATAAATGTATGTATGTAGACTCGTAGAGTAAATGAGCCGCCCGCCCTTTTTTTTTTTTTTACCCCTTCCAGCGCGTCGAAAACGAACATGTAAAATGGCAAAGATCATTTATGCAACGTATAATTCTAATCTGCTCATAATTCCGGTGAAGAACACAAACGATTTCATCACTCATTCCATCATCACATCTTCAGACTCGTCGTTCCCCGAACCAACTTCCAGGAGCGGGCCCTGCACCAGCGTCGCACGTCGAGGCCACATCCGCTTGTACAGGCTCACACCAACAGCATCCTGCGGATTGATCCGTCCATCAAAGGTGGCCTTGAAGTAGCCATGCGTACCGAGAGGCTCCTTGACGAAGCCGGTCCTGCCTCGTCTGGTCCACAGCGGTAGGGCCTTGAACCACTCCACGTCGTCGCGGCTGAAGAACATGTACCGCACCGTGACGATCTTCTTGTTGATGTGGTACGGATGACCTGTGAGAACGATTCTCTTGGCTACGACGCGGGATGTAGATGGCGGCAGAGCCGTTCCTGTGCCGATGAGAGTGAGCCCAACGTCCTGCTCCTGGCCATGATGCCCCGGACTAGGCGCAGTGCGCTTGAAGAACATGACTGGGACAGCGCCCCATGTCACAGGGCCGATGAAGGAGGCGATGGCGCTCTGTCCGGGATGCAGGAAGCGGCAGAATTTGTGGACATCGTTGGGCGTGGAGCCAGGATGTGAGAAGATGGGCTTGATGATCATGCGGCGGGGTCCGCATTGCACAATGAGTTCTTCCTTGGATTTTATTGATTGGGCGTAATCATTGCTCAGGTTGATCAGGTAGTTGAGCGACGTCTTCTTGTTCTCGTGGCGGAGGAGGGAGAAGAGGGTGACTGGCGAGGAGGGCTTGTATGAAGCCGCAGCGGGAGAGTTTGCGGATAGACCGCGAATGTGAACTTGCACACGCGTACCGGGCGCAACGCCTCCAACAAGGGCTTCGCGCACGGCTCGTGAGCGGGATGAGTTGTAGTCGGGTATTTGGAGAAGACGTCTCCAATCCTCGGGCTCGTGCGCACGGTCCTCGTCTTCTTGCCAGGGACTGGTGCGGAGGCTCTTGAGGCCTCGGTAGCGGGCCAATCTTTCGCGAGCAAGGACGTTGGGGTGCAGCTCGATCTCATCAGGGAACTCCTTGTCATCCTCGGCTTCGTCGCGCTTGCGGGAGCGGAACTGAGCCAGTTGTTGGGCGTCCTCGTTCTCGTCGGGAATGTCCATCATCTCGGACTGAGGATATTCGGAGGGGCCGCCACCTGCCTCGGTAGGCTCGGGCTGCGCATAGCCTTCGATGCCGTCTTCAGCGGCAATTTCATCGTCGACGTTCGCATCGCCGACTCCATCCATCTCCGTGTCTTCCATGTCGGATTCTGAGTCGGATACGTCATCGAGGTACCATGCGGATTGGTAATTGGAGGTGCCCTTGGGAAGCTTCCTCTTGATCTTCTTCTCCTCCTCATCTGCATCTGAAAAGTAGTGGTGCTCGTCGAGTAGGACTCCCTTTTTCGGCGCGGGCTCGGCGGCCACGTTTGCATCACCGTCGGCTTCCATGTCCACATCCATGATAACGTCGTCGGGGGCAAGCTCGTTCAGATCGTCTCGGTCCTCTGAGGGTTCGTCCAGTGTCCTTTCAGCTTCAGCACCTCCGACAACAGCTACTTCCTCTCTCCTTTTCTTCACTTCGGTTGCCAAAGGAGCTGCCGCGATTTTCTCAACTTGATATACTCCCCAATCCCCGATTTGAACCAATCGATCGGCTTTTAGGCCCCGGCCTCGGACCACACCTGTGATAATGGTGGACTCGGACTCACTGGCCGCGAATTTGATATCCTCGGCCAGCATCCAACTCCTGTCGTCCCTCCAGCGTACTCCTTTTGGTGTTGTGTTGCAGAGTGTTCGCATGAGGTTGGAGCACTCTTGCCTGCTATCTAGGCTGTATACTTTCTCTTGTTCCGGGTGGAAGTGTGTGATGAACGACTTGAGAGACGCCACAGTAGACGTTCTCTGCTTGGCCGGTTCCACCTTGTCGAGTCCCTGAACCAGGGTGAAGAGGGTAGACATGCCCTGGCTCTCTATGCTTCGCAATATCAACTCTCCCAGCGGGTCCACTTCCTCATGGGCAGATAGAATAACCACGACAAAGTCGGCAACTCGGGAAGCGTCGAGACACGCGTTCAAGTCTCTTTGTAGGGGCATATATTGTAGCTTTTGCTTGAATCGATCGACAGAGACTCGGAAATTGCTGTCTGAGATCGCGGCATCAATGTCGAGACTGCCGTTCAATTGTTGAATGGCGGCCTTTGGGTCGCTATCTGCGCAAAGAGGCACGACTGCCACAATGCGCGGAGCACCATCCTTTCCTTGGAAGATGGACGTGTCTCTCAGGTGTTCCTTGTGCTTGATCAAACGAGCCTGCTTGGCCTGGTTTCGTCTGTCGAATTTGGACATGACTTGCTGGTGTGGTGTCTTTCTCTGCCCTCGTTCGTTGGGGACTCGACCTGTATAGGTCCTTTGTCAGTGTCTTTGTAGAAATTAGTTGGAGACAAATAGTGTGCAAGCCTACCTTTGGCACGATCTCTTAATTCGTGCTTCGACGCCGCCTTGGACTTGAAGGGCTTGTGCGATACCTTGGTAGTGGGGCGGTGCGAATGATTCGCAGCAGCGGCAGGCATGTTGCCGGTGCCACCAGCCTTGAAGCGGAAAGGCAGAGCCTCTGATTTTGCTTCTTTTGACATACGAAAGCGGAGAGTCAGGCGATCGGTGTGCAGAAGGCAGGAGGAGCTGCGATCGAGACTGTCCAAGATTTTGATCTTAACGGTACTTCGCGAAACAGGTCATTGAGGTCAAAGGCGGTGGATGAATGGGGTGGAGGGGTTGTGGTTATCAGGGTTTTTTTGTGCGGCAGGGTATCGATAAAGACCCATGGGGCCACATGCAAGCCCTTGAGCCAATCATTGGACGGCGATAGGTGAGTGCAATTGCGTAGGCGGTGGAAACTTTGGAATTTTTTCTGTCACCCGAACAGAAGGGCAATATCAAGCTCTGTCCCAAGTTGTGAGCCTTGTTGGCGCATACGGATTAACTAACTAGTGATTGCCATCCTGCTCTATCCCGATTACTGAATTCTGCTCGCCGCCCTTATCTCCCTTTCTACTGGTCTCTGTCTGTGTACAAAAGCGGAAGCGCATTGCATCCATCATGGAGGTCGATACCATTGACGAACCCATCACCAAGGTGCGCGAGAATGGCGCCCTCGCCGTGGAAAAGACCCGAACGCAACTCATGCCCAAACACGAACGCGAAAAGCTTCGGCGACTGCGAGAAGCCAACAAGGCCTACGGTCGCGGCAAAGGCATCAACACCAAGCAGATCAAAGACAAGAAATTACGGAGGAATCTGAAACAGCTGGAATCCAAATACCAGGATGCGGCGATCAAAGCCAAGGACGCCGAGATTCTGCTGGAAAACACTAGTGGCTTCCTCGAAGCGGAGGGGGAATTAGAAAAGACGTACAAAGTCCGCCAGGATGCCATTGTGTCGGAAGTCGGCGTCGCGACGGCTAAGAAGCGCTTCGACCTGAAGCTCGACGCCCTGGGCCCTTATATCTGCGATTTCACGAGAAACGGCCGCGAGCTACTGCTTGCTGGAAGAAAAGGCCATGTGGCCACAATGGACTGGCGCGAGGGCAAACTCGGGTGCGAGCTCCAGCTGGGAGAGACGATTCGGGATGTCAAGTGGCTGCACAACAATCAGTATTTTGCCGTGGCGCAAAAGAAATATGTGTACATCTACGATAGGAATGGCGTGGAACTACATAACTTGAGGAAGCACAACGAGGTGACGCACATGGAGTTTCTACCATATCATTTCCTGCTGGCGACGATTGTAAGTATTATGCCCTCGCAAAGTATTTCCCATTATCATCTCTGCCGCCAGACACATATCTATTGTGAGCCCAATTAGAAAACACTGTTGCAGATCAGTGAGACTAACAACTTCAAATAGGGAACAGGTGGTGTTCTCAAATACCAAGACACATCGACCGGACAGCTTGTTGCGGAGATGCCCTCCAAGCTTGGACCGCCCATGTCGATGGCACAAAACCCATACAATGCTGTTCTTCACGTCGGGCACCAAAATGGCACTGTTACGCTCTGGTCCCCCAGTTCGCAAGAGCCTCTCGTCAAACTTCTCGCACATCGTGGGCCTGTCCGATCACTCGCCATGGATCGTGAAGGACGATATATGGTCTCTACCGGGCAGGACCTCAAGATGGCGGTATGGGATATCCGCATGTTCAGAGAAGTCAACAACTACTACACACGACAGCCTGCCACCTCGGTGGCCATCTCAGACACTGGCCTGACAGCCGTTGGATGGGGCACCCAAACAACTATCTGGAAGGACCTCTTCAACAAGAACAAGGCTGTGCAAGAAAAGGTCAAAACCCCCTATATGACCTGGGGCGCCGAGGGCAAGCGCATGGAGCGCGTCCGATGGTGCCCCTTTGAGGACGTCCTCGGCGTAACCCACGACCAGGGCTTCTCATCTCTCATCATCCCCGGCGCCGGCGAAGCCAACTTCGACGCCCTCGAGCTCAACCCCTTCGAGACGGCCAAGCAGCGACAGGAATCCGAAGTCAGGGGTCTGTTGAACAAGCTCGCGCCCGAAATGATTGCCCTGGACCCCAACTTCATCGGCAACCTGGACCTGCGATCAAACGCGCAGAAAAAGGCCGACAAGGATCTGGATACCCCGGCGGTGGATATTGCCGAGGAAATCCGAAACCGAGCCAGAGGCAAGAACGGCGCTCTGAAGAAGTATCTCCGCAAGCAGAGGAAGAAGAACATCATCGACGAGAAGAGAATGCGGGTCGACGAGCTGTGGAACGAGCAGCAGAAGCAAAAGGACAAGAAGCACAAGGAAATAGAAGCCGATTTGGGCCCTGCCTTGTCAAGGTTCGCGAAATGAACGGCTCACCACTAATTTCTTTGAGGAGCTGGAGCCAGAAAGTGCTAGCAGAAAATGTAGAACAGTCTGGTGAGCTGTATATAATACCCGTGACGACCTGTGGAGAAGAAAGAGGGAAGGAGAAAACTCAAGTCATGGATAAGGTATGCATGGAATATTCTCTTCGGCGTGTAGAGCAATTGTTATATTTGGACAAATACAGAGAAACACAGCCATCTCAATGTCATGCTCGTTCTGTCTGTGTGGTTATCCTCGAGAAGTCGAGGTCCCCCAGTATCGATCACACTTTTCATCTTCATGAACGATGAAGCCTTAACATGTGAACCGTAGCTATGTACATATACCAGTAAACCCGACATACCAAAAAAAATACTGAAAAGTCTTGGGTGCCTCTTCCGGCTTTCTCCCTACACTTCCAATAATGGCTTCATTCCTTCTTCTCATCATGCGATGCGCACAAACCATTCGCGTTTTTTTTTTCTATTCCCCCGGCATCTCCTTTGTCCGTGTACATTGCGAAATATAGAGCATCTCATCAGTGAAACCAACGCCTGGCGCGCGAAGATGCAACTTTATCTCCACAAGAGTAATAGCTAAAACGGCAACAGAAACAACACCAAAACACTACAACAGCTTCAGATGCCCCGTCACCTGGTCAATCAAGCTCTTCGGCCCAGGCCCAACTCCCAGCACCGTCAGACTCCCTGGATCAATCTGCGTCCGGCCCGCATCCTGAATCACCTCAGCAGTAAGACCCATGTCCAGAGCCTTCCATCGCAGTTCCGTCAGCTCCTTCTCGCTCTTGACCTGGACGGCAATCTTGGCCTGGCCGCGCTTCTCCCAGCGCTTGAGCAGCTTCGCCTGTGGGCTGTCGGGGTTGGCGCGCACGAGGGCCTTGTAGCAAGCGAGGGTGGCGTGGGAGCACTGGGCGGCGATTTTGCCTACAGATGGATGGTGTTGAATTAGTCCTTTTCTTTTCTTCTTGTGCAACAAAAGGATAGATGGCGGGCTAGTTTTCGTGTGGATGAAAAAAAAACAAAAACAGATATATGGCATGGGCACATCTATATAGGAAAAAAAAAAATAGAAATGAACTCATGAACAGAGGAGAAAGAAGTATAGTAGTGCGTACCCTTGGTCATACCCAAATCCGTCCTGACTACCAAAACAAGCTTGCACTCTTCGTTTGCATTGCCACTGTCCCCCATGGGAAGAGGCGTCTTCTCTACAAGACCGCCTACGCGTGCTCTCGACCTCAGGCCCTGCTTGTTGTCTGCATCCTCGCCGTTTGTCCAATTGGGCGCATGGTCCAGGATGGTATCTTCCTCGTCAATATCGCTCTCCTCGCTCTCGACGGGGTCGCTGAAGTTGCGGCGTCGTTCCTCGGCAAGGGCAGGCGAGATGAGGTATCCTCTTGTGGTGTAGAGGCCGAACAGCCATCCGGTAATGAAGGTTGCAATGGCTGTGGTCAGGATGACACCCGTCTGGGTGCCTTGATCGACAGCCATGGAAGCAATGAAAAAGGGCTGCCGGACTTGATGAAGCGGGAAGGATGCGATGATGTAGGTTGGTGAGATGTGTGGGCCGAGAGCTTCCAAGTTCGGGCTGATGAGACTGGAGCTGGAGGTTGGGTCCTTGGGAGCTTGTAAAGGTTGGTAAAGGTTGGTAAAGGTTGGTAAAGGTTGGTAAAGGTTGGTAAAGGTTGGTAAAGGTTGGTCGCCCCACGCACGTACGAGCGGTGCGCGGGACGGCAAAAGAAGAGAGACTACATACGTCCGTCGTCCGTTTTGCAATACCTTCCAGTGCAATCCTTTTACAGAAAACGGATTGAAGCAGCCCCTCACGTGCACATGATGAGTGTCGATGACCCTCACGCGCTCATAATCGCCATATCAGGCTGCTCCTCGAGCGGCAAGTCCACACTCGCGCGCCTCCTCCGCGATATTTTCCCCAACGCATTCATCCTCCACCAGGATGACTTTTACAAGCCCGAGGAAGAGTGCGTCTCCAGAGTTCTGGATCCCCTAAGTCCCTCATTCTTTGCTTTTTTTCTTTTGTCATTTTATCTATGAACCGCTGCCTTAGAGGTGGCATGTATGTGTATATATTTATGTACTTTGTGTAACATACAAGTCATGTACAAGATGTATATGTGCGTTCACGTCGTCTATCACATGCTCACGCAAGTAAAACATAGGATCCCCTCTAAAGATGGGTTTCTCGACTGGGACTGCGCCGGCGCAATAGATGTGCCTGCCATGGCGGATGCATTGTCGTATATTCGGCAGCATGCAGAATTTCCAGTACGTATCCTATCTCTTATGCATCACATACATTAGGTACTTGTGTGGGGGGAAACAGAAGAGAAAAACAGAAGAGAATCACAAAAGTAGAGAAAACACGAAAGGTGAAGAGAAGAAAGTGAGAAGAATAGCAAAGAGAGAGAAATAGGGAAAAGGGACACACAAACTCGGAGAGAGAGTGCGCGCGAGAAAAGAAGAGAAATATAACTAACCCCCTCACAGCCAACCCTCCTCTCAAAAGAAGACCAAAACTCCCTCGGCCAATCTCCCATCCCAGAATCCCTCATCACCACCCTCCGCTCCAAAGTCAACGGCCTCCTCCCCCCCTCGCACCCCCTTCGTACGAAAGCCCTCCGGCTCTGTATCCTAGATGGCTTCCTCCTCTACGCGCCCGCCATGGCCGCCCTGCAACCTCATCTGGATCTGAAATTCTTCCTGAGGACTTCATATGCCCGGGCCAAGGCCCGAAGGGAAGCTCGCGCGGGGTACGTCACCCTGGAGGGCTTCTGGACTGATCCGCCTGGGTATGTGGACAAGATTGTGTGGCCGAATTATGTGCAGGAGCATAGCTGGATGTTTGAGGGAGGGGATGTGGAGGGGAAGTGGGAGAAGGATGCCCTGAAGAGGCAGCGCATCGAGGTGGTAAAGGGAGAGGGTGTGGATTGTGAGATGGAGGTTATGTTGACGTGGATGGTGGAGAGGATGGTGGAGGAATTGACGAAGCAGGCAGGAGGGGACATGGCATGAGAGCGGGAGGAAATGCGAGACGGTATATAAATAGAGAGATATGTTGGGTTTGTTCAACAAGATTGGATGGATTCGTTTTTCATCCAGAATATGTGTAGCATTCATTCGTTGTGGGTTTGGTATAACATCGTACATGGCATCAACCAGGTTTCGACGCTCCTAAAGATCCCCCCTTAAAGACCTCCATGTAGACACAAAAAAAGATGACACATCTCATGCCAGCTGCATCTTCTCGCTCTCTTTTTCCTTCCTCTGCCTGTCCATGATCCGTATTGCTTGCTGTGCCGCCTTGATCTTGACCTCATCTTTGGCCACACCATCAAAGACCTCAGCAATGACGTCTGGGCCGATATACACGCGGCAGGAGTACTTGACTTCGTCGGGTCTTACCCCTCCAACAACCTTTTCCGCCTCAAGAACATACTTGACAGGCTGCGCCACGGCGTACTTGCCCAGAAGCTCCTTTGGATGCTGCACTTGCACGCCATCCCGTACCAGTCGGTCCAGATACGATAGCACACCGATCCGTCCCAGAAAGGCCTCACACTCCTCAGGTGAGCCCGAGTCTACCCACATGGCCCCGATTAAGGCCTCGAACACATCCGAGTAGAATTTCTGGGCTTGCATGCGCGCGATAAGATCCCACGGGTAGTACTCGCCCTGCGCCATTTCTGTCAGCACCTCGGTATGGAGGGCGTCGAATCTCCTTCGAAGGGCAGCTTGTTCAACCCCAATGGGCTCCGAGGAATGCCGCATGAAGTTCCACAGCGCCAATGGCGTGCGTTTCTCCTCCGTCACCTCGAGGTCGGCTGTGACAACTTTCTCGGTCTGCGCTTGGCTGTGGTGAAGACACAAAAAGGCCAAAAAGTCGGCATTGACCATGGCGGTCTTGAGGATGTGCATCCGGTAATGAGGCAGCGGCGGTCTGTACGAGTACAGTTTTCGAACGATGACGAAATCCAGAATGGCATCCCCTAGGAACTCCAAGTGCTCGTATGATCGTGTGTCGTGGTTGAACAGGCACGAAGGGTGTGTCATAGCTTCCAAGAGGAGCGACTTCTTTTGGAACCTGTATCCTACTAGCTCTTCAAGCCGTTCCAGCTCGGGCGAGCCCGTAATTTCGTTGCGGGCCTTGTCGAAGAAAACGAGCCGGTTTGCAGTTAGGTCTCGCCAGGGAACCTCGTTGATGAACATGGTGATACATGCTTGTGCCTTTGCTATCCCTCCATCGAGATACGATGCTCCAATAAGCGCCTCTGACACATCAGCCAACGTCTTGGTAGACATCTTACGAGGCGGGCCTTTTTTGGATCCTGATTCACTGTCGCCGACAAGTTTTGGACGCCATTTGTGGCCGGTGAAAGTCTTTGTCAGAATGAACCTTGCAAGGCCGTTATCGATGGCTGCCCTAGAGAGCCTCGAGTTGCTCACTATCCGGTCTTTGTAGAACGACAGATAGCCTTCAGGCCAATCGGGTTGGATCGCCGATACTTGGATAGCAGCCAGGTACTTGAGTACCGAGTCTCCAAGAAACTCGAGTCGTTCGTAATTGACGGGCTCCGCAGCATTTCCAGAGCTGATGGCTTCCCTGATCAGATCTTGGTTGCTCATGTTGATACCACTCAGTATCGTGTGCGAAAGCTCTTGAACGATCATCATCACCTCAATCTCATGCATGATTGAGGGTATGAGCATGCCGAGCCTGGCATACTTTATCGGCAGTGTATCCACTCTTGCCCAGGGCAGAGGTATAACGTGCGGATATTTCTTTGTTGTCGCCGGCGTACAAGACGACATATCTTGAAGCACAGGGTGCAGAAAGTCGGTTCGCTTCGACCACTTCTTGACAACCAGGTACGGAACGTCATTGGGCGCCACATCATAATCGTAAAGAGAACTTCGAACCTCTTCGGCAGGGGGTTTGTGGTGAATCACGCTCAAGTATCGATAAGGGATGCGCGTAATATCGCGTATTAAATAGTCGCCTCCGATAACGCTTTCGTCCCTTGGATCAAACAGCCTACCACCGATGTCACGCATAGACATGGCCTTATCCCTGACAGATATTCTGATGGCATGTTGCCGTTCTTCGACAGTCCAGCGGTGGGCGTAATGGAGTGCCAGCAGGGTAGAAGTGTGATCTGGCAATCTGGCAACTTCCGCAGCTGGAATGGGCCGAGAGGAGTTACATTCAAGCCTGCAGCCTTCGTCACTGCTCAAAAATGCCTGGATAGGTCGCCACTGCTCGCCCATTTTTTTCGGAAGCACGATATCAAACCTTGTCTCACCAAAGTACTCTGTGTCGTAAAGAGTCAGCGAATAAAGCCAAGGCTCATCGAGCTGCTTCCAAGCATCGCCCAGAGCAAACCAAGGGTTGAAGAGCGGTTCGACCTCAACTTCAGCGGCTCTTTCTTCTACTCCCGGAATGTCTTCGTATCTGAATGGCAGGAGATGATCGTTGACCAATCCGGCCTCGTACAGTGCGCAATATGCCTGGAACGCGGCTTCTTTTGTTGCATTTTTCTCGGACAGCCATCGAAGCTTGCCGCTGATAACCCTGAGCCGAACGGGGACAAAAGAAGGAAGAAGTACTGTGGCGCTCAATGTCGGGGGTGCCGACTCCTCATGCCTGTGAATGATGTAATCAGGCCGGCTATCGACAAACTCTCCCACGCTAAGCACCCTGCAAAAATGTTCCAGATGAGACTTGGCGTTGTCGAAGTCAAGTCTGGCTCCAGTTGTCTTGACCTCGAAGAACGTTGTGCATGTTTCCTCAGATTCCTCGAGCTGGCGAAGCTGCATGATTTCTCTTTGGGTGTCTTGGTACACGGCCTTCATGTCTTCCTCCAAGGCCGCCCACCTCTCAATGACAGGTGAACAATACTCGCTCAGGAGAAGCAGCTTGGAATCTCCCATTCGGGCCCTGCCGCGGCGCTGCACAAATGCTTTCGGTGTGCTAGGATGGTCAAAGCAGATGACCATGTTGCAAGCTGGCACGTCGATGCCCTCCTCTAGCACAGACGTAGCAATGAGGATGTTGATTTTGCCCGACCTGAAATCTTGAAGCGCGTTATTGCTCGAGTCGTTCGGGGGTTCATACAGCGCGTTTCTTCTGCTATGGAAATTGGACGAGCCGACCATGGATCCAATTCGGTGCTTTTCTGCGATTCGAGGGCACAAGCCGAGTAGGTCACAAAGAAGGCCGACTGTGGCCCGTTCTTTGGCAAAGATGATGCAAACGATCGGGTCATCTATACTCACGAGCTCTCTTATCAGCGCACTCGCTTTCTCCGAAATATCACTTCCACTCTGGGGCATCGGAGCGGGCTGTTTGATGGCCACTCGACGCAGGAACGTCGCTATGTACTGCTTCTCGTCATCAACCCAGTTGTCAAAGATGTTGTTTCTGTCCTGTCTTGCGCGGTCGAGGAAACAAGTAGCGGACTTCCAGAGGTAATAATCAGCCGCCCATGTCCCGAGTTGCTCTGCAATCTCAAGTGCACGATTTCGCAGGCCTCTGATCTGATTTTGCGCAAAGGTATCATACTTCTCAATAGCCTTCTCTAAAGCACGGCGGTTTCGTTCCGTGGGATCCTTCTGAAGCCTCAGAATATATGGGTCTTGGGTTATATCGAGAGTGTTGAACTCATCATGCAGCCGTTTTATCGACGGCGTGACCACGACTCCAACGGGGGCGTTGTAGAGGACGCTGCGGATATCTGGCCTCTTAACGCATTTAAGGAGTTCGTCTCGATGCAACGTTGGCGTAATGCATTTTCCGTCAAGCGTAGCCTCTAGGTTGCTGATGTTCTCAATGTCCTCCGTCATGCTGGGTGTTGCTGTGATACCGAGAATGGACGGAACAGGAAGTCCAGATGCCTTTTGTCGATGGTAGAAGTCCGTCATGGCCTTACTACCAGGGTGCTTTCCAGAGCAATTGTGTGCTGCCATGAAGTAAGTAATTGAACAATCATCTCGAACACAAAAGGAAAGGAGACTTTTCCCACCTTCGTCAAAGACAATGAGAGCAAGGCGTTCCATTTTGACGAAGCTATGGCATAAAGCGTCGAGAAGGACTTGATAAGTAGAGACCACGACACGCACGTCGCGCAATATGATGTCCCATATATTAGCTGACCAGGTCTCGACGTTTTCTTGACCAGTAAGCAGCTTCATAGAGACCACTGGGATTTGAAGCTTTATGACTTCGTATTGTTGGCTGCACAAAGCTACAGTCGGTGCAAGGAACCATATGATCTACGATCATTTCTCGTCAGTGACCTATCCGGTAATGAGACCATTTTCTTATCGTCGGAACCTTACTTTCTTAGGGTCGCATGATTGGAGCTCAGCTTTGATCCGTAGTACGGCACTGCACAACATGTCAGAATTTGGCCTCTGTCTCTTCCTCTTTTTTCGGTAATGGTAACGTACACATGCGTTTTACCGCTTCCTGTGTCCATCTTTGGCACGTTAACACAAGCTCTTGAAAGGAGACAACGTATAGTTCTGAATATGGCTCAGCGCTTACAACAACGATGGCATTTTGCTTCATACTCTGATCGAGCATTTCCAGCTGATAAGCTCGAGAGGACAATGGCCCAGGGGTGGTGGTTCCGCCGTTTTCATTGTCACATTTTGTACCTGAGTTTAGACCATTCGAGGTTGTTAGATGAGCTGCGGTGCCATTGGAAGTCACCGCAGGCGTCTCGCCGTAGGAACCCATTCTCGTGCCGTGGTTGAGGGCTCTGTGCCACTTCCTGGACGGTTTTCCCAAAGGCAACAAAACAAGTGTCGTACGACGAAGCGTAGACGCTTTACAAACCGTACCCAAAACTCGGACTAAATGTCTGTTCAAGAGCGAAAACGAGCGTAGTCGCTAGAAGGCTGCGATGTACGTTTCGTTTATGTCGCCAGCTGAGAGGAGGAGAGAACCGTAGCACTATAAAGGTCGTCCTCAATGGTGAACCTGCCACGGGAGAAGAATGCAAAGAAGCGTGTGGAGTTCGAAGACGTATGTCAGGGCATTGCCAATGATGCGCGTTTGACGGGGCGATTTGTTTGTGCTCTGTTTTGGCCGTCAATCAGCAGGCATACGCAGAGTATCAGCTGTGACGTGGGGGAAGTAGTCGTTTCGGGTTTGCCGCATGCTGGAGGGGCCCTTGTACGGCCCAGCGGTGTAGATTCACAAATCGGGCTACGTTGTTAGCTTTATCCAAGTGAAGAACGAGAATAATTTCTGGTGTTCACAGACAAAGACTAAAAACATGAATTTGTCGGAGACTCGTGGGACTTCCACTATGGGGACGTCTCCAAGCCTCAAGCCTCAAGGTGCAAAGTGGGGGGCGCGCCTATGTTAGGTACCTCTTCAGTCCGGACTCCGGAGGGAGTGGCATAGGAATCAGGATGGTGCGAATCGCATCCCAAGCAGTTTACAACTCATGAATCTAAAAATAAAATTAATTTATTAAATAAACCCACGGCATTGATTGCAACCCTATAACGCAAAGCGCCTCCGATGGCCATGGCTCTTTACGCAGCCGGATTTAACGCCTGGAATCAATTATCCTTCGGCGACAACTCAAGCTGTAGCGATCCAGAGGATATCTTCACATTCGCAAAGGTCCTGACAGACAATGCTCTTGAAAGACCATATGCTGGCTTATATTACACACTGGGTAGGTTACGCAACAACATCATCCAAGTCCTCCTTTGCTTCTGCATGTCTTGTTTCCGCAAAATCTGTATCAACAACACTCAACCTGCCGTCTCAATGCACTTTCCTGCAGTGTCTTTGAAGTACTTTGTTGTAAAGATAGAGTGCTGAGCTCACGCCTCGGCACAAAAATCTGTAGTTCGTGGACAGTCGGGCCATCATGTCGCGGGAAATGGCACAGACCTCACCACCCACCACATAGACACGACGTTTATGGCAGGGAATGGCCTGACTCTAAGTATTCAGACAGACGGAAGCCAGAAATCAAAAGACATCCAAACGAATGGCACTGAGCCGCCTCATGGGCATTGCATTGTCAAGTATACATCGTATGAGGACTGTGAAGCCGGCCACAATCCAGTGACGCTTCCATGGACAAAGCCCATACAAGAAGTAGCTCCTTACGAGGCTGGCTTCGTTGTTCTCTTCCAGGACGGCACCGTGGCCACTCTCGGGGACGCTCGCTATCAGGAATGCCTCGCTCGAGACGTCACGACGGAATCGTAAGCCCTCCTTTGTATCTGACATGGATTGTGCTCTCGAGTGTAGACCCGCTGATGTAGCAATACCAGTGCGGCGGACAAATTGGAGCCGGTGCCGGATCTGATGAGTCTTGGGGATCCCATTAAGCATGTGTCTGCGAGCGGCTACGTTCTCGCAGCCCTCACGGAAAGTGGTAGTGTTTATATTTGGGGTCGGAAAGCCCCCGGATCTCACGGTCAGTATGCTGATATCTTTGACGACTTGGGAGCGATACCCAACTATTGCGAACTTGGCGGGGGGTTGGATGTGCAGGATATCGCGCTTGGGGATTCTCATGCGATAGCTTTGACCACTGATGGCGACGTCTACGTGATCGGCGGGAACCGCAATGGGCAGCTCGGCGTAGGGCAATGTAGAGATTTTCTCGTCCGAGAGTGGACTCGTATCAACCTCAGCCTGCCTGCAAGTTGCCATATTGTAGGTGTGGCTGCAGGGCCCAGATCCTCATTCATTGTCACGGCTTGCAAATAGGGGTGCGAGACTTTTAGTTCGTGCTACCGAGAAGCAGAAGTCCAGCTTGATTTGAGGTTCGAATGGCTCTCTCAGTATCGTGAACTTCTATTCATACAGTAAGATTTCTCATCAAAAGCTTGCAATGCTGCCACGTCATAGACTCGTCAAATAGTCCTCAATCTCCTGGGGTGTGAGCTTCCTGAAGCGAGGACCAACGGCTCCCTCGACGCCCTCAAGACCAAGAAGGTGTTCAGCAGGTGGTCCAACAATACCTAGAGGATTTTGTCAGAATTTGTACAGCATACGCATTGGGCAAGTGAAACGGGTGACGCACCAATCTCGATTGAGTCGCCATTCATCTCGCCTTCAATGTTGTCCTTCAAGGTCAACAAAGCAATATGGATGGCATCTTCCAGTTCGAGCTCCTCAGAGTATCTCTTCTCCAGGAAAGTCTTTGCTTTAGTCGCACTTTTACCAATGGCAGTTGCTTTCCATGGGAAATAGCTGCCAGTAGGATCGACTTGGTATAGCATAGGGCCTCCCTTGTGAATGCCGCCCGTCTTGGTATTGGGCTTCTTCTCCCCACCCTCCACAGCAGCAGCCTCGTCATCAGGCTCAATGCCATCATCCCAGCCAGCAATCAGCATGCTCACGCCATAGGGCCGAACACCGGCAGACTGGGTAGCCTCTTGCATTACCCTCGCGACGTCTTGAACCAATATTCTGGTGGGAGGGTACTCGTTATAGATTCTCTTATAGCCAGTGTGGGAGACCTTGCGTGCTCGATCGACTAGAACTCGGCAATCGGGGCCCATGCCAGAATACACAGCGCCGATGTTCGGTGTGATATTGCTAATCTTGGAAACGGTACTTTGATCGGCGAGAGGGGAAGATGACTTCTTTTCCGTGGCAAGAACGATGCCATTGGTAGCTATATCGTGTTAGATAAGAAATTTCCGACTTGAGCTCGCATGCACATACCTTTGATGCCAAGGGCAGTAATTCCTTGATTTACCGCATTCAAGGCATATTCTATGACAGGTAGATTAGTACCTTGCCGAGTTTCCTTTGTCCAATAACATAACAGGAACTTGAAATTCAGGGGATTTCGCACCGATCTGCACCAGCTTTCCGCTGCACAGTAATCATTAGCCCAAGCTCCAGCAAGTTCAGGGCACGGAGGTAGTGACATCAGCACGATCTTGCTTACCTGGGGGAGAAGGTCGTCAGAGAGAAGGAATATCGATCCGCCATAGCTACAGTGGTCACTGACAACGATTGAGAGAGGGAATCTGGGGTGTCGTGAGGTGTTGAGGGCGACGAAGATGAAGTTGCGCAGTTGTGGCGGTTGAGCTGGCTTGGCTTGTCTTGTCGTTCAGACTCCAGGCACGACGAAGCTGCGCGTCGAGCTTGGCCCAGAACAGCTGCCCCAATTACGCCCGGCGTCCCGGTTTGGCCGATTTCCGAAGCCCCAGCCATTCACGCACTTTTCCAGGCTCTTCACCGTTTCCCTGCCAGAATCGTCCATCTGGCTTTTTCGCCTTGCACTTGCGTTCCGTTCCCGCACTTCCGCCACCACCTCACTTGTCCGTCAGACACGATGAAGTGGCCCTCACTTCTGACAGGAGACTGAACTTCTTCGACATCACCGTTCGAACCCTTTTTTCTTTACTGCTGCCTGCCCTTCAGGTTTCTGTCTCTAGAAGCATAGGATGTCTGGTGGCATTGTGGTCTGACCCTGTTCTCTTTGTTCGCTGCATTAATCAAACAAAGACGAAGAACAAACTCGCTTGCCGCAGTATCTTTCACTTTCCCCAAAAACCATGCATTCCGATCCCGATGCTTCATCCCCTACAGCTCCATTTGAGCGGCGACGTATGCCATATGTCGCGTCAGGATCGTCGTCGGCCGAACGTCCTGAACCTTTCACGCGACCGCAGCCAGGACTAGTGTCAGAAAATTCCGAACCACATTCAAATTCGGCCAAGGAAGATCCAGCAACAGCGAAGAGTCAGCCTCAACCCAACAGCCGTCGATATAAGCCGAGGACATGCCGCATCTGCTTGGAGACGGAACACCCCAAGTTCCGCTCTGACGTATCGACCACGTTGGGTATTTCCATGACATCATCTCGCCCAGTGTATGAATCCGACGACCCTGAACTCGGCCGCCTATTGTCGCCTTGCCAATGCAAAGGTTCATCGAAATACGTTCATGAGGGCTGTTTGAATGCGTGGCGTTTGACAGCTCCCACAGCGACGAGACACTTCTGGCAGTGTCCAACCTGCAAGTTTAGTTATCGGCTGGCCAGACTACATTGGGCTACGAAGCTGAGCAGCAGATGGGCACAAATTGCGCTGACGGTGGCCGTCTTCATTGTCAGTCTATTCATACTCGGCTTCATCGCGGATCCCATTTTAGATCTATGGTTCGATCCTGTGGGATCAATCGCCGACACCGTGTCGAGCGTTGTGTCGGATCCCGACGCTGTGCGTTCCTATCCGTATCAAGAACCAACTACGTGGCTGGAGCATTTTACCAAGGGTTTCTTCTCCCTGGGCCTGATTGGAGCTCTTAAATCCTTCATTGCTATGGGTCCGTGGCACTGGATCAACTTGCGAGCAGGCGGCTTGTTTGGTTCCGGCAGGAGAGGTGGAACAGGGAGAAGCAGGATGGAGAACTTCAACCTGTTATTTGTGGCAATTGGGGCTTTCACGTTCGTGATGGCGCTGTGGCGATTTGTCAAGGCCATGAGCGCGCGGGTTCTCACACAAGTCAGCAACAAAGTCATGGATGTCGGCGGTGACGATGACGACGACGACGATTGACGAACGACCAGAGATGCCTCCGCGTCTTGGTGAAGCTAATGAACACAATGGGAGAGATAGGTAGCGCCAGTCCACGCAATCGTACGACACAGTCGTTCGCCGTGTTTGCTTCTCTGTTTTCTCCACCGACTTACCGTGATTGGCATCCCGTGTACATCTTGCACACTCTTAAGTTGTCTTGAACTTTGCTTTTCCATGGCAAGCCAACTAGTCTGTGTGCATATATTTAGCCTCTACCTCGTAATCTCTTGAGTCTGAACCGTTTTGGTTCGCGTGCTCGCCGATTCGGGTATGATACCGTCAGTGACATCACTTACATGGCGGAGATGCTGTTTTAGTGTCGATGCCCGTTTTTCAGGCGCCTTCAAGGTACTTCATGTACAAAGTTCGTGAGTAGGCTGCCGTACGATGAACTGATATATTCCCTGCATATGAAAGCTGTGTATGGACCGTGGAATCGAGCTCGATGAATGTGGTTCGATTAGTTGGAGCATTAAACGCTTGAATAGATGAAACAAGACGTTATGTAGAAATAGATTCCTTGCCCTCTATAGCCCTCCGGGAAAGGCTCAACAAGAAGCGACTCTTCAAGCATCCTTACTTGTGATGCCATGATCCGTTTTGTCCGTAGTCGGACGTGTGACCACTTGTTGCCATCCCGAGGCGTTCCAGCCGGGGACACAGCGTTTCCCGGCACAGTGATTGTCGGCTCAGCGATTGTCTGCATAGCGATTTGCCGGCATAGCGTTTGACCAGTCGGATGCCAGGTCAGCGCTTGCCGGTTCAGGCCATGGCCATTTGGGAAATCTATGCTTAACAGACAAGAAGCCGCATAACATAAAGTTAGTACATATGCATGTAACGGACTTATTCGCCATGACATGCAGCTAGCTAATTGGTGGCTTGTGGCGGCACATCGCGCAACCAGATTCGGCAAGGTCACGTCGAAAGCGCGGTCGCCGGTGGACCAGCGGCAGATGCTATTAAAGACAGCTCTTGCTTGCTCCGGGATGGATCGGTAGGCCAATAAATCCACGTGCCGTCCATCCATCTCCCTGCGTCCTAGCTAGGCATCTCACGACAATACGTATCGTATATTTTCTTGGACGCTCGCTTGCTTACAGAATTCAATCGTCGGTCATTTCCCGGTAACAAGTCACCTCGCTCGTTTCGCGCTTTGTTGTCCCACCTCTCCCGTCCCGGAACCCCTCGACGACATAATCTCCGAGCACCTCGCAGCATTATCGCCTCCCTCGGGGCAAGGAATATCGTCCGATCTGTGGACGAACGAGCTTGAGTAGCGTTCGCGATCTCGGTCGATATTTGCTCGCTTCTTGCCAGCCTCTTGAGTGTATAAGCACCGTCACGACAGAAATACATATAGAAACAGGGGACGCATCCTTCGTCCTCCTTCTCCCCTTGGCCCTTGGTTTTCGAGGCGACGCATTATTGGCCGCAATGCATTTCGCATACCCCCCTCGCAAGAGCTCAAACCCGCCGCCGTTTCGGGCCAGGTCATCGAAGCTTCCGATGCTGCGGAGGAGCAGATTAAAGAACATTGCGATCGGGGCACTGCTGCTTTTTGGTTTTCTCTACTTTCTCTTTGGGGGTAGACGGCCGGATCCGTACCACGAGCATGTCCCCTCGGGGAATCCCTCTGTTGTCCTCGTCACGGTTGTTCATTCGAGTGAGGCAAACGCAGCCTACTTGATGACGATAAAGGAGAATCGCGAGAAATACGCAGCGCGACATGGTGAGTGTGTTTTCATGTTATTTTCTCTCCTGTCTATCTGTTGGGAACATGATGGGAAGAACTGCCGCCACAAAGGGCGGATGTGATTCAAAGAGGGAACCGCCGGGATGCACAATGCTCAATATGTCAACAAACAGCGAGAGACTGACTTCTTGGGCAACAATAGGCTACCAAGCCATGGTCATGGACGTACAAGATTACGATACCCAAGGCGCACCCCGTTCGTGGGCCAAAATCTTCGCCATGCGCCACGCACTGTCGAAATATCCCGACTGCCAGTTCATATGGTATCTCGATCAAGACGCCTATATCATGGATCCCTCAAAAAGTCTGGACGATCAGGTGACGAACGCGCGAAAGCTAGAGAGTCTAATGATCAAGGACTACCCCGTCGTACCGCCAGACAGCATCATCAAGACATTTTCTCATCTGCGAGGCGATAACATTGACTTGATCGTGTGCCAGGACAAGGAAGGGCTGGTGCACCAGAGTGTGGTGATTCGCAATGGGGAGTGGGCCAAGTTTTTTGTCGAGACTTGGTTTGATCCCATGTATAGGAACTACAATTTCCAGAAGGCGGAGAGACATGCACTGGTAAGTATCCTTTTTTTTGTCCTCCTTTGTCTGTTTATTTTACGAGGTGAATGCTCTGTCAGGTGTGAGAGCTTTCCATTTTGCGGTTAAGGTTCCAGCTAACATCATGGTCTTGTAGGAACACATTGTGCAATGGCATCCCACAGTATTGTCGAAACTGGCCCTGGTACCCCAACGGACATTCGCGTCGTACTCAAAATCTTCGTATGGCGATCAGTACCAAGAAGGAGACTTTGTGGTCATGTTCGCTGGCTGCGTGCGGACGGGACAGGAGAGCTGCGAGACCGAGTCGTCGCATTACTGGGAGAAGATGAAGAAGGCGTTTGGTATGTCATAAGGCTTGGGGTGGGGTGAAAAATCGCACACGGGCACACAGTACCTGCTTTATAGCAACGATACGGGAGCACGAAAACGAAACAGACACGAAATCCAGAGCAACAAGGTCTAGCATACGAAGGCCCGGTTCAAGAGAAAAAACAAACAGATTCGGCTTTCAGAATACACAGAAGGCATCAAGGCCCCGTACGAGGGGGAGAATCAACGGATTCGGGTTCCAGGACACAAAGCAGCCATAAAAGCCCGATACAAGAGAAAGATCACGAACCGGGCCCAGCTTCCTAAACATGTTCCAGATCAATAAAAGTGAGGGAGAGGCATAATGGCACAGTGCGTTTGCGATGTCACAGGCGTTGAGTGGATTCTGGTCACCAAGAAATGATCTTGGGGGCGGGACTCCTTTCTTATTACGACATGCGTTGCATAAAAGCTGAGCCATTGGAGACGGCACATGGGTATGAGGAGGTAGCTATGCACGACCAAGAGCAAGGGATGGAAGACGTAGCTTCTTTTGCCTTTTCTTTTCCGTCTTCTCTTCTTGTTTCTCCCTCCCTTTGTGCTTATTTGTAACCTGTTTTATTTACCCGTTCTTTGATCTTGGTGCCTCTGTCTGAGGTCAACGGAGATGGGAGTCCAGCATCTTGGAGGTCATGATGGCCATGTTTGTCAAAGGGTTATACTTACATAAGTAGAAGAAACAGACGATGATGAACAATACCCGGTAACTCGATTTTCTGCTGTACGAAAAAGAGGCCCGAGAACTTCAAGTGATCTTCGCAATGGCATGACAAGAAAACTTTGTACATATGTATGTACTGTACACGAATGGATCATTGCTGACATCCCGCGGAAAGGGGCAAGACGGTCTGGAGGGCATCAAGCCATCAGTCTGCACATTGCCAACTCACACGGCTCCCCGCAGGGGCCCGTAGGACTAGCTGCATTCATTTGGTCCATGAGTGACGAAGTATTTTTGTCCACGTCTTTCGTATGTATGTATGTACACATCAATGTATATATCACGGTTCCCGGCCCCGGCAGGGTACAATAGGGTTAGGGCCTCACGACTTCTGTTATCTATTATTTAGCGCACTGATCACCAAAACGCTTCACCCAAAATTCGCATCATCCATTTTTTTTTTTACCCCCCGTCTCCTTGCATACCTGGTAGTCGAAAGACTCCTGCGTTGCGAAAGATCTTCTTTCCTATCTCTTTGAAATCAAATCATTTGTGGCAATTTATCCTTCATCATGGAAGGGCACACATCTTTAAGATTCCGCTGAACAAGTTTTGTCTTCTGTCGAACTCAATGAAGGAATTTCGTTCTTCATCAACTCCAAGCTGCCCAAGCCGCCAGAAGCAGGTGTACAGGCATGAAGCTGGATGTACCCAATTTCTTCATTAAGTTCGATGGAGGACAAAGTTTATTCGACGGAATCCTGGAGAGGCGCAACATCATCAGAGGCGTATCCTCCCATAATAAAGATTAAATTGCCACAAATATTTGGGCTCAAAAGGCATCTATAACGGCATCACCAATGAACGAGGGTAATTACACTCATATATTTCCAAATCCAGTATCAACTACGCCGGGTGCACCCTCTCAAGGCGTCAAAATCATACTCTTGGGGAATACTCCAAGTAAGCTTTACAATTACCGATGTTCTGGTATTGGGCATCTCGATCAATCACTGCTTCAACCATCTGTATATAAAGGAGTCCTGGGCCCTTGCTAACGCATCAATAGTCCTACAGGTTCCGACTAGCTTGAGCGTATTTGACCTCTAAGACTGGTCTTGCAAAAGAGGCTCTTTCACGAGCTCTTTGGCTGCAGATCAATGTGGGGTTCGGGTCCGGTGGAAACACATCCATATGAAAACAACCTCGCCTCGTCGAAGCCTCCCTCTGTATAATTTGGCACCTTTCACGAGCTGTATACGTCCATACAGCAGTGGGGCCACCAGAATGGCATCAGAATGGAATGGAATTTGTCAAGGAATCCAGGCGTCATATCCTCAAAATTGATGTGCAGGCTACCGCAACGTACATCAGGATCTGTTGCGATCGCGGCGAGCAAAGCGTGGATTGGGTGAGCCACACACGTGCGCGAATGCTCAAAGATGCAGAGGTTCTTTGGTCGCCGCGATCGCAACAGAGCATGTTAATGTCCCGGTAGCCTTTCTTGACAAAGGTCATTCCATTCTGGCGGCCCCACTGCTGCAAGAATGTACTCCGTATGCAGCTCGTCAAAGGTGCCTAAATGTACAGAGGGAGACATGAGAGGTTGTTTTCATATGTATGTGTTTCCATCGGGCCTGAACCCCACATTGATCTTTGAGGCAGCCAAAGAGCTGTCTAGGGTCAGTTTGGCTATACAAATTTCTAGATTGTAGGTACTTTGAGGTGAAAATTAATCACCTCTTGGGGTGAAAAATAAGGTCTCCCGTCCGGACTCCGGAGCATATGTACTTTATTAAGATTGTGTTCCCGCCAAAGAAAAGGACTCGCCTGGCCAGCAATGATTCCTAGTAGTTTGTTTGGCATCGATCGTAGTGATACATATCGATATTACGCACGCGGCTAAAATAAGGATATGTTAACGTATCATGAGATTCATGACGATCTTGCTGTGCCATCCCCTGTTCATGTCATCCCCTGTTCACATCAGGAGTTTTGATGGAGACTTAATCGCCTTGGCGGTGTCGCCTCCGAGAAGCGTTCATCCCTCTTCCCCTCCTCCGGCTGGCCCCGCTGATCATGCACGACGAATCGACGGGGGCGGATTCGTGAGTCCGGGGATCCATTTTGTCGCTCAGAGCTCTGCCCCCGAGCACCGAAATGGCTACCTATACGCAACTCCCGGAGCCTACTGTGTGTGTAGGTACATACTCCGTATGTATGGCGGGAGCACCCTGACTCAATGAAGGCTTGGGGCAGGAAATCTGGCCGATGAACGACACAAAGGTGACTTCGGAGTTGACGACGAGCTCCGATGAAATAGCGCCAGCGTGAGTGGCCCCAGCGTGGCGACCCTCCGTACCCCGAACCGTTGGTCACTGCCAAGCTCCAGCTGCTGCCAGCTGCGGCCGCCAGCTGATATGTATCTGGAGCCTAGGCGACTGCCCGCGACTGGTCGAGGCCAAACTTATTACAAAAAGTCCCGAACAACCGCAGACCTGTGTCTGTCTGCGTTTCCAAACCGGTTCGACTCACTGACCTACATACTTACTCGCATCGCATCGCCCATCGCTCTTCTCGCATCACGCCCCGGTCTCGATATCCGATCCTGCTATCGTCACGTCTGTATCTGGGTATCGACAGCTAGAGCTATCTCACTCCCGTTTACTTGTCCGCGAATCCACCGCTCCGCGTCGCCGGGGCCACGGCATACTGCACTTCGCCTCGCCTCTGCATCCATTGCGCTTTCTCATACGCCGCCATGCCTGGCAGTTCGCGATTACCTGCCAGCTTGCTGGGCGGATTGGAAAAGGTCAAACGTCATGGGCATGCTAACCTCTTTACCGGGGTTCTCACAATAGACCTGTACGTGTCCATGGCTCGTGATGTTGTACTTTTCCTCCTCTCTGCCCTGCTTTTTCGTGTGCTTTTCTTGAATCGGGTTTTGCTTCTTGCTACAGGTACTAGATTGAGGCATGGAGCGCTGGCAGCTCATGTGCGCAATGTAGAGGTTGCGACGTCAAATCGCAAAATCCCTACCAAATGCGCCTCGCCCCTTGTCTGCTGCATCATATCCACACTATCCCACATCATGCACATGCTAGGATGTCGCGCCAAGAGAATTCGTCACTGATGCGCGTCATCTTAGGCTACGAAACATCATCTTCTACTACTTCGTCTTGCGATGGGCGCGCAAGGCCTTCTGGCAGCTCAAGGGCCGCGGCATCTTTGGCTCCATCTCGCTGCTGTACCATTCCGTCCAACGTACTCTATACGGCTATTTCCTTCGCGCGCCTGGCGTGCGCGGCAAGGTACAGCAGCAGGTCAAGGAGTCGATTGCGCAGATGTCGACCAAACTCATCGCACAGACCGATACGCGGTATCTGATGCTTCCTAAGAACGGCATGGACATGGACGCCGTGCGTGCGGAGCTCGACAAGCTGGCCAACCTCGATCACACGCGTTGGGAAGATGGCTATGTGTCGGGTGCTGTGTACCATGGCGAAGACGAGCTCATTGCGCTGCAGACGGAGGCGTTTGGTAAATTCACCGTGGCCAACCCTATTCATCCGGATGTGTTCCCGGGAGTACGCAAGATGGAGGCCGAGGTCGTGAGCATGGTGCTCAACTTGTTCCATGCGCCTCCGGGTGCGGCTGGTGTTAGCACGGCCGGTGGAACAGAGAGTATCTTGATGGCGTGCCTGAGCGCGCGTCAGAAGGCGTACGCCGAGCGTGGAGTGACCGAGCCCGAGATGTAAGAGGCCCCTTTGTTTCTGACTCATTTTCGTTTGCATGACTTTGCCAGTCCCAAAACCCGCCGGATGTAATTGAAACATTCACACTGGCCCAAGTGTACTTCATCTATAGGGAACGGTTGCTAACAGAAAAAAAAGGATCATGCCATCAACTGCTCACACAGCTTTCCGCAAGGCTGGAGACTACTTCAAAATCAAGGTACACTTGGTCGACTGCCCGGCACCCAACTACCAGGTCGATATCCGAAGAGTGGCCCGCCTCGTCAACGCCAACACGGTCCTGCTGGTCGGCTCCGCACCCAACTTCCCGCACGGCATTATGGACGACATCAGCGCGCTATCCAAACTAGCACTACGGAAAAAGCTTCCTCTGCACGTAGATTGCTGCCTAGGATCCTTCCTTGTGCCCTGCCTCGAAAAGGCCGGCTTCGAGACGGAACCGTTCGATTTTCGCCTCAAGGGCGTCACGAGCATCAGCTGCGACACCCACAAATACGGATTCGCTCCCAAGGGCAACTCCACTGTTTTGTACCGCACGAGCGAACTGCGCCAGTACCAGTACTACGTCTGCCCTGACTGGGCCGGCGGCGTGTACGCCTCTCCCGGCATTGCTGGATCCCGTCCCGGTGCCCTCATCGCCGGCTGCTGGGCCAGCCTAATGACCGTAGGCGAATCGGGCTACATAGACGCCTGCGCCAAGATTGTCGGCGCGACCAAAAAGATGGTCGACGCGATCCAAACATCCGAGAGTCTGAGCGGGGAACTCGAAATCATGGGCAAGCCCCTCGTGTCTGTGATTGCCTTTACGGCTCTCACGCTCGATATATACGACATTGCGGATGGCATGTCCACAAAGGGGTGGCACCTTAATGCGCTACAGGACCCGCCGGCCCTCCACGTGGCTGTCACGCTTCCCATTGCCCGAGTCTGGGACCGCTTGGTCAAGGACCTCGAGACAGTCGTGGAAGAGGAGAGAGAAAAGGAGCGCGTTCGCCAGGTCGAGGGCAAGGGAGCCAAGGGCAAAGCCATGGGCAATTCAGCGGCTCTGTATGGCGTGGCGGGCTCGTTGCCGAATAAAAGTGTGGTGGTTGATTTGGCGAATGGCTTTTTGGACATTCTGTACAAGGCGTGAAGGGGTTTGCTGTTGAGAGAAGGGGGCGTTTAACGAGTTACGACACTTGCTGGCTGTTGCATCATGATTATCTTTTTTTTTTTTTTGTCTTTCGTCATCACCATGATTATCATCATCATTATTAGAAGCACGATTCTGTATTACCAAATCGTTGTATTTTTAGTTTCATCAGCGGATATTTTCTTGTACGGGGGGGCGCTCTGGCGGGAATTACACATGACACGTCGGCAATATTTTACATACCCAACGTTCGCACAGCAGGCTTCTGTGCTTGCCTCCTGCTTGGACTTGCAAACATGATAGATGATGAAGAACCATGCAGGATGGGTGGTATCTTGTGTCGAGGGAGGGCAGCGTACATCTCTAGCGGGGACGCACATCAGAGCCCTCATGCAAGATAGACCTACAGTAAGTAGTAATCTTGCTCCTAGATCAGTCGTTTGGTGTGTGTGATTTGGCGTCAAACCCCCAGGCGCCTCCTCTTAGGCAACAAGTCGGAGCATCCAAACAAGTGTAAGTGTGTGCCCGCCTCACTTTTACGTTTTACGTGGTGGTGACGAGGCTGATTTTGTACACCGGGGTACTCCGTCCGGGGAGAACGGAAACTACGGTGGTGATTCACTGGCCGTGAGATGGTGTGAACGCTGAAGACACGCGATGTATCATCATGGACATACATATTTTCTGTGTAAAAGGTACGTCTTACCTAGGTAGTGTATGCACGACACC
This sequence comes from Claviceps capensis, assembly GCA_018360045.1. NCBI lineage: Eukaryota > Fungi > Ascomycota > Sordariomycetes > Hypocreales > Clavicipitaceae > Claviceps > Claviceps capensis. The sequence continues at coordinate 39,263 of SRPN01000090.1, read as the reverse complement.
TCTTTTATGCTCCCTCCTCCCTCTGGACCGGGCCAACCCCGTATCGACCCGACTCTGTGTACTTCTTTTCTACCTACACCACCAGCCTGACAGCCCTTTCTTCTCGAAGGGGCAAAGCCGTGCAGTTGGGTCGCTCAGAAATGCAAATGTCCCCATTGAGAGAATGCATTGTATCATGTACCACGTATACAACCCGATGAGGGGGAAGTACGACATACGCGGGGAGAATCGATGGGGGAGGAAGAGCAACGAATGCAGTGGTGCCCGATTCCGCCACGTGTTATACATTGGGTTTATGCGCGTTGCGTGCCTTTGTGTTGTGTTCAACAAGGTTTGCTTGTATGCGTAATAAGGCAGCCTTGCTTCCACCTTGTCTGACGAAAGTTGTAATCCAAATCGTGAACAAGACAACGAATGGGAAAAGAAGAGCCCGGAGCGACGTCTACGAGCTGGGCTGGGCGGTGGGACATGACAGGGTCATGACAGGGCGGTTCCTCGGGGCTTAGGAGATAGGCAACGGAATACCCACCATTGATGAACTGAACCTTAGGTACCTATGTATGCGATGCGACACGCGTCAAACCCGGTTCGTGGCTTCGGGACCGCCCTTTGCGGGGGAATATAATAAAAAGATCCAATGATGATGGATGGATGGTGGTCAGGGTCAGCGAACCGTTTTACGATGCAGCCGGCCGTTGCCGTTGCCGTTGCCGTTGCCGTTGGACCGTGTCGCATGGAACGGAACCAACGAACCAACGACACACAAGTTGACGCAGCGGGCGTCCAATGGCCGTGACCCGCCGCCCAAGAATTCGTATGATGACCCCTTCTGTTTTCTGCGTTCTTATTCCCTCGGTATTCTTCTGTCGCGCCGCGCGGCGCGGCCTTTGGTTCCTTGTGCAGGGAGAGAGCTGACGGCAGACAGCAGCGCGAGGGCGTGTTCCCATTGCATGCCTAGTACATAGGTATAGGTATATAGGGCTTCAGCAGTAGCATCAAGAAAAGTATTGGCTGGTAGTTGATACGTCTACTCTTTTTCTTTTTCTTTTTTCTTTTTTCTTTTTTGTACATCAGCATCATACTGGCGTAGTCCGCGATGATGACCTGTGAGGCTATCGTGTTGGGAAAGGCGGGAAGGTGTGTAGTGTGAAGAAGCAAGAAAAGCAAAGCTGATACAACACGGCGAGTCGATTTCAAGATGGCAGACTGTGCACGAGAAAATACAATCGCGATATGAGGATGACGAACCTGGGAAAAGAAACAAGGCTGTTCGACGTATGCAAGAGTGGTGATCGGCTCCATCACGCTGGCATCATCGGGCGTAGGCAGGCATGCCACCCAGGATGCGTGATGAGCCTTTCACCGGATCTTGGAGAAAAACGACGAGCCGTATCGTCCAGTAAGCTTTTCAGTAATGTATCTTCTTTTGTGATATCAGTCCCTTCATCATTCATGCATGGATTTTGTTTTCTTTCATGTCTCACTTTTAGCCCCCTTGTCCTGTATGGTCCGATATTCTTGACGCAATCATCATGCGGAAGCTTGGTTGTCATATTTTTTTGTCCTCTTTGTCCACGGTGACAACCTACTAGGGGGGGGCAATCTCTCAATGCGATTCAAATAGGCCTGCTTCACTCTTCGTTTCTTTACTTTTTCTTTCCCCTCTCTTCTCTACTCGTATATCGTGCCCCGTCTTGCAGTGTGCCATTGATATCGTCTTCCAAGACGAAGCATGCCATCTAGGCCATCTCGATCATTAAATCATATACAGAAAAGTCTCCTCAAACAATCACCAACACCACGAAGAATCCCAGGCCAGCAGAAATATGCCTTCCTCACAAAACCCCCCCCGTGCCGCCGCGCCATCTCAACGATCCGAGCCACCACGCTCACTCGAGAAGAACACCCGGGCAACACTACACCCGCAAGATCCCCGACGCACAGTCTTACCTCCCATCGTTGTGCAAGGGCAGTCCAAGGCCCAGACCAAAACCGGAAACTCCTCCGTCCGGTCCCCCGGGCCCAGCAGCCGACGCCATTCTTTGCCCGTCTCGTCCTGGGCTACCACTGGAGACCGCATGATGCTCCACGATGAACCTCCCACACCGCCCTCGTCGAGGAACGGCAGTCCCCAGCACCGGCACCGCCCGTCTGTGCACTTTTCGGCGCGGCATCCACTCGTGCTGCATCACAAGGGGGAGGGTTCTGCTTCTGCTTCTGCTTCGGCTTCGGCTTCGGCTTCAGCTTCAGCTTCAGCTTGTGCGCCATGTGTGTCCTGCCCATCGTCGTCGTTGTCATCTCCCCATGAGGAGGTATATCTCGCGTGGGATCGCCGCTCAAGTGATCCCATGTCGCGGGAGGGCTCGAGGTTCACAGAGAAGAGTAGGCCAGGCCATGGCCGCGAGAAATGTACGCTGTTGTCAGCGCTGCCGGATAAGCCGCAGGGGAGGGCGGAGAGTTACCGCTTTTTTCAGGGAAGGAATACGGGGGTGACGAAGGATGAGTGGCGGAAGGGGTGAGAGGGTTGAGCTCATGGTGCTGTCTGTGTGACTAGCTGAGGGAGCGGAAGTCACTGCATGAGGCTTCGCTAGGCAAGATAGCGGTTTCCTCTGAGAGATTGTTTTGCTTTCTTCTTGAGAAAGGCCAAAGAGACTGGTTAATTGACGTGGGGGTATGTTCCCACAGAGGGTGTGTCGAGTTGTGTTTCTTTATTGGGTTCTTTTCATTTTCAGTTTCGTTTGTAATTCTTCAGTTGCGTCTTCTTCTTAATTGCCTCTTTTTGAATTGCCTCAGCTTTAACGGCCTTGTATGATTGCGATATAACGAGTATAAAGATGGTCCTCCCGTCCTACACAAGTCAGTCTGTATAGCAAAGTCCTGTGTCTGCACATATGAACAGCACAGCTAAAGTCATTGTGACGCCAAGGACGTCAATCAAATTTACGTGCTCATCGTGAAGGGAAAAAATATACAATGACAACGCTTGGCTTTACCCGTAGGAGCAAACAAAACATGAGCAATAAAACATACATGCAAACACATAAAAACGCAGAAAATTGCCTCTCACCACATTGCTGCTGCCGCTGTGGCGTACATGGTATTATCCGTCAAGAACCGAAATAAAAAAACGAATGCATCGCCCAACCACCTCCTTCCCCAAGCGGGTACTCTCGTCGGGGAAAATCAGCCTTGCGCCTTGAACGTTTGCTTTTCCAAAACATAACAAAAACGATAGGTGGGACAAAAGATTGGTGTCCTTGCAAAATGCGCATGCTATGCTTTGTGAGACTCGCGTGGGATGTTTTGTACGAGAAGATTCGTGGGGTGACTTGTGGAATGAGGTTCATTCGAGAGATATGCAGGATGATCCGTGTAAATCAGTCGAATCGAGAGATAGAGGGGAATGATTCATGAAATAAGTCGAATCGAGAGATATGCGGGATGATCCGTGGAAGAAATGGATTCATCAAACGATGCTGTCAGTCTTTCATATAAATGCATGCAAGCGCTGTCGAATGGTCATCAGGTTCATGCAAATCGCTGGCTCGTGTCGTGCATCGATAAAAGTCGAAAAAAAGCAGAGGGAGCGGGACGCGCAAATAACTAAAGGGAGTCAAGGGAATGTCGATAAAATTAGGCGTCCTAGTCACAGGTCCGAGAAATTTCTTGTCATCGTCCTGATCGAGTAGGTGATGGAAATGATTGCGCGTGATAGCCCATGACGCTGGCGATGTTGGCGCGGTGTGCCCGCTCCCGTTTCAGTGCTTGGTACTCAGTTTTGAAGGTTGCTATGCATCGTTGTAGCTCTTTGTCCGGATGTGGTGGCATCTGAATTTCCACAGCCTTGAGGCATATCCGTAGATGTTGCAGCTCTCCATCGTTTTCTTGTAATTCTTCTTCTCTGTAATGCGCGCCTGTGTGAGTCTCTCATACATAGAGTCATGCATGGCGCGGGGGCAGATATATGACCCCGGGGTAGGAGGGAGAACCAAGGGGGCGGGAGCACGCACAGATAAGTAATTCGATTCTGCAAAAATATGATGCGCTGGGCAGCCCGTTCGGCTCGTTCGATCAAAAGTCCTTGGATATGCTTCACAACACGGTTAGATGAGGCCTGATAGGCCGGGAATTCTTGTCCTTTTGTCTTTGTAGTAGACCGGGACCTACCTCGGACTCTTCTTGGCGAGCTTTAAGGTTGTTCACCACGGCCGATAGCTCATCATTGAGCTTGCCCATCTCTGCAATCACCTTTTTGGCCTGCTTCTCACTCATCCCCCTCTTTGGCGGCGGTTCATCGTCCTCCAGCTGCTTCTCTGCCTCGCGCTCTCTCTGCAGTGAGGCCGACAGGTCAGAGAACCTCGATTTGAAGAGCGACGAGACTGGCGATCCAAATGACGATCCGGCATCGCTACGAAGCGGGCTCTCGAAGCTGGGTTGATATTGGTGCCTTTTAGGTTCGGGACTCGGCGATGCCCAAACTACCTTCTCCAGTTGCTCGAGCTGATTGCCTAGCATTACGTCGTTTGTGCTGTTGGGTTCATCACAGGCCAGGCGCCGCGCGAGTTGGGTAAGCCGTCTGGCAATGTCGTGTCTTGCCGCACGAGAGGTAACGGCATCGACGCCCTCGGGGGGCGTCGAATGCGATAGTTCACGTCGCAAAGGGCTTATGCTGGATCCTCCGGAACGGGAGTAAGGTATGCTGGAGGCCAGGCCCGGGCTCGTCCATCGCGGTGGGGTATACAGTCGCCCATCCCCAAATTCTTCGCCTTTGTCGCTAGGCGTCCGGCTGAGCAGTCGAGGAGAGGTGGGTTGGCTGGTTCGGGAATTTTGCGATCTGCTATTGATTGTACTGCTGCAGTGACTGCATATGCCATCATCGCTACTGCGACTGCGACTATATGTGCTTCCTGTGCTTCGACGATCCGGTGTCGGGCTGCTGACTTGACCCTGCTGGTTGTTGAGTGAGGCGGCCTGCTCAGAGGCGATGCGCTCCTCAGCGTGTCCCATCCTGGGCGCAGAACGTACAAATGTTGTGCGTAGATCGTTGGGCTCGAATGTCTCGGCAATTCTGCCCTGGTGTCATATAGAGTTATTTATTCGATAGTCGAGCCGACCGCTTCTCGTCGCAAGTATCTTTCGTTATCCGCGCCGGTGGTGCAACGCATCAACGTCTGCGCTTCCAAGTCATTCGGTCGTGGCGGTTCTCCAGATGGTTCGTTGAGTCGCGTCGCAAGCGAGGTCGATTTGAACTTTGGAGACGGCAAAAAGGAACCACCCCGGCTCCGGGCTGACCGCAGTCACCTCGTTCGCAGGCAACTGGCAGACAATTTGAAACAAACTGTAACAGCTGGTGAATAGCTGGCAAAGGCTCACCGACTTCAGAGCCGCCCAGGGGTTCGCGACCAAATTCGGTATTGGTGTCGGCACTAGGGTCGGCAACTACCGCATGGGTCTCGTGGCGGAAGCTACCCTGGAGGAAAGAGGATCCGCAGCTGTGCGAAAGATGGGGTTTACCGTTTGAGCCTCTTGGTCGGCGTTGATGGCAAGAGTCAAGATGTTGAAAACCGAGCTGAGCCGATGGCACCGAGAGCGCAGTCGCGGAGTTGTGGAGGCGGACCGAAGTGGTTGCTTTGCCGTTGTGTGCAATGTGCGCAAAATTATGTATTAGAGACGTTGCAATTTGTAACGTTGTTTGATTTGTCCCGCGCTGACGCGACTTTAATTGTGGGTGCTGACGAATTGTGCTACGAGAAACGGTTGCGGCACGTGGATCGTAGTGGGGAAACATGTAACTGGCTCCATGATTGGCGGAGAGGAATTGCACTCAGAACCGCTGCGTTCTGTACGGAGTACCGTAGACTGCAGCAAGTACGTCGTACTAAGAACGCAGTGTTCCTCCTGATTGTCTCCTGGAGTCCTGATCATGTTATCCTTCCAATACCTACCTATGTACATGGTTCGGCCCAGTTATTAGCCATCGAGTTCTAGTGACATGAAACGAGAATTGATGCTCCTTCCCGTGCGTGGTACGTGGTTGAGTTGTAGCATAGATGCCATCTGCCCACTCAAGTTACACATTGGACCGCGCAGCGACTGCTGCAGAATCGCATCGACATGATACATTCAACTTGTCCAGCGCAGACTGGCTGGCCACAACTTGTGCATGCATTTGCCATTCGAAATTCGAGTCCATCCTCCACATCCGAAGCAAGCGGATTCCCATCCATGCTGAGCCTGAACGTGTTGCCGACACGCTGCCTCTGTCGCGGAGCTCCGTGGCCGGCTTCTTGGCGGAGCGGACAAGTGTGTCGGCTCTGTCCCCAGCTCTTTTACACGCGCTTACCGGGCCTCGGCTTTGAATTGTCTGTCCGTAGCGTCTTCAGGTACGAGGTTCGCCGAGTGCATACCTCTAGCGTTAGACACCTGATTTGCCTGATTTGCAACCTCTATAGAGCACCGCAGGGCTACTTTGCTGCTCTCAACGGCTTCAACTGCCTCATGCTAAGCACGGCTGCTCGTTGACTCAGAGGCGCCCCGCCCCACCGACTTCCGGCCGCATCGCAAGTGACGACCATACATTCTCTCTACTCTCATTGACTATCGTTTTGGCTGTTTGCACCCCTTCAATTTGGGCTGTACCTTCTTATTGTGAATCTCGCTCTGGCTCAGCTGTCTCATTTGCAAAGTCACGCATATCAACCACGTCAGATCCATCTGCCTGTTCTGCAGCTGCCCGCCTCTCCCTTCCGTCCACCATGTCGTGGAAGTCGTCAGAGAGGCTGATGGACACCATCCGGCATTACGCCAACTTTCCTGCCACTGGCGTCAGCTTGCGGCAGATGGTTCAATTTGGTGACAAACCATCAACAGGTGTGTTCTTGCGCAATTGATCCAAAGACTGTCCAACAAACATGCCTGGCAACGTGCCTGACCGTGCGTGTCGTCATAGGCACTCTCTTCCGCGCCTCGCAATTCCTAGCCGAGGAGCTCCCGATCCGTCTGGCGCATCGTGTACAAGAGCTGGATGAGTTGCCAGATGGGTTGAACGAGATGCCGTCCGTCATGAAGGTGAAGGATTGGTATGCTCAATCGTTCGAGGTATGTGCCTCCTCTAATACCTCATCGTCATCGCCAAAATAGGATTGTCCGTACTGGGGCAGCGTCATGCAGGATCCACCGAGGTGAGGATTGAGAAGTCGCTAATGCGTGCCACAGGAAATCACACAGCTGCCTCGACCAGACTTGAGTAAAGACGTCCGAAATCGCTTGATGAGGCCTGCCAAAGCCAATGGCCGGATTGTGCAGCGGCTGTCAGAAGCGACACCAAACCCATCTATCGACGAAGGTGAACCTTCGGGCTGGGGCGGCTTACAGAATTCCAACAGCAATGGCAAACCAAAGACATTGGCGAGGAGATACTTTGCCACCGTTGACGACACGGCAGATTGGCCCGCTGAACTCCAACTTTACAATCAAAGATTCGCCGAGACCCTTCACACCATCAAACGGAGACACGATGGAGTTGTGACGACCATGGCGCAAGGTATCCTGGAATATAAACGCCGCCGCCAGCGGATGCAGATTGACGGCACAATACAATCCTTCCTCGACCGCTTCTACATGTCCCGAATCGGCATCAGAATGCTCATTGGACAGCACATTGCCCTTACAGACCAGAGTCACCACCGCGATCCAACATATGTTGGTGTCATTTGCACCAAGACCAATGTCAAGGACCTTGCCCAAGAAGCTATAGAGAATGCCAGATTTGTCTGTGAGGATCATTATGGCTTGTTTGAAGCACCCCGAATACAGCTCGTCTGCAACCCCAACCTCGATTTCATGTATGTTCCCGGACACTTGTCTCACATGCTTTTCGAGACTCTCAAGAATTCTCTGCGCGCTGTGGTGGAGACGCACGGGATGGAGAAGCAAGAGTTTCCCGTCACAAAGGTCATTGTAGCCGAAGGCAAGGAGGACATCACCATCAAGGTGTCTGATGAGGGCGGCGGTATCCCGCGAAGCGCCATACCTCTGGTTTGGACATACATGTACACAACTGTCGACCGTATCCCTAACTTGGACCCTGACTTCGATAAGAGCGATTTCAAGGCACCCATGGCCGGATTCGGCTACGGACTACCCATCTCTCGCCTGTACGCAAGATACTTTGGCGGTGATCTGAAGTTGATTAGTATGGAAGGGTGAGTCTCTCTGTCGCATCCCTCACTAGTTGATAAGGAGAGCTAACTCTTTTGTTTTTAGCTATGGAACCGATGTGTATCTGCATCTCAACCGTCTATCATCGTCGCTAGAACCTCTGCAATAGCAATTAAACGCCACCGCTTCGTCGTCTCCATCGCTTCTTTTCCGCAAACGCCTCAAGGCCTTCCCACGAGAGGTGACTGAGCGAAGACAAGTGGGTGACGCCGAAACGGTGGTGAACGCTCTACCGAGCGGATCCTTGCACGGTCAAAAAGCTCACGAGCTGTGAGGGAGAAGAGAAAAAAATCAATCTTGGATAATGTCAAATGAACACGGAGCATTTTGGTTATTACACGGTCTCAATTAATGCTACATGTGACTTTCCTGTTTTCGCAAACAATTTTTTTTTGACAAGCTGGCCAGATGATTGAGTCATTGGCATGCTTCAGGCCTGTGATGGTATGGGTTGGACGACGGGGTACATCGGCTTCTTCTGCTGTTCAACATGCGGGCCTCGGTATGTACAAGCGCCGAGTTAGGAAGGCATGACAGACAGCGGACAGAACACACAACAATTGGGTACAATAAGCGAGGGACGCGTTTTGGGCTGAAAATTTCTTGAGGCAATTATGTTTTACGCTGCGTTGGGTTGAATATTAACAGTGGGATGGTGGGAAAAACGGGACGTTGACACAATATGGATATTTGCATCAAAGTAGAGAAACAGGCTTGGCTTGCATCATGAATCAAGCACCTTGGACCAGCACGCCAAAAGCTGTCAGACACTGTTTGTCAGTTGTATAGTGCCATCTGATGCTGAGTGCTGCCACCTGTCAATGCCCTTCTTATTGCTCTCTTACGTTCCGGAGGTCCGAAAATCCACACACTTTGTTAACATCTCAAACACCCAGTCATCCTTTTCACTCTGCAGCGAGAAAAGTACAGCATTATTTTACAGCACCTCCCTCTCGACTGGTCTACTCCTTCGACTTATAATTCCCTGGAAGGGCACCACCGTTCTCGCGGCTCCGCACGTGTCAAGAACTTTCAGTATGCCTCGCAAGCGAGGAAATGCCAGGTTCGATCGTCAAGTTTTCTCTTTTTTTTAGTTTACAGTCTTTCAAACTGACCCCTGGGCCTCAGAGTCTCCCAAGCCTCCTTACCCATCCGGTATCGATGCAAAGTCGGCGGAGAATGGAAGCCCATTCAGGCCTTCTCCACGAATCAGCAACGTCTTCTGGAACGTCAAATCAGTGCAAGCGGCACCGTGGATGCCGAAAACTCGGGCATGACCTGCCAGGAGCATTCCACAGGCACCTTGACAGAGCTCCGTTGTGCGTTGTGTCAGCTTGACAAGCCTTATACGGATTTCAGTAAGACGATGCGCAAGTCTGAAGATTCGGTGAGTTATGTGTGCGCGGCCCTGAGAACAGGAATGTTTGACGTTGAATTGGATCCTGACAACGACGTATCACGATATCAGATGTGCAAACGATGCACGGCGTGGACCGAAACACAGGAGCCGGGGGTGGTGCCGGCGCCGCTTGAGACCGGAAATGTTACGCATGAAGAGGAAGAAGACATTCGACAAGGAACGACTCCGCACATGCCTGACGACTTCTTTCCATCCGATACTCTGCCTCAAGTAAGATTTCTCTTTTCATCTTTTCCACCTTCTCTTGGTGCGTGTGTGTGTGCGCGTCACTGTTACTGTTCCGCCATGAGTACTGACTCCTCTCGCCAGGCTCCTATCACTCCATTCGCTGCCATGAGCATTCGTGGAGAAAGTTCTCGGGAATCAGGTTCGAACAAGGGCTCCGTTACTGATACCTGTTCCCTCCCTCCACATATTATACAGGCCGTCATGTCCTCCGCGAGGAGCCAACAACAGTCATTTTCGGAATCCGATGCTGAAGCAGAAGACAACAACGACCTTCGAAAGATCAACCACGCAAGGAACGAAAGACATTCAAGCTCGACATCCTACATCTCGTCCCGAAACGAATCCGATAGCGATGACACGGTGACCTCGTCAAGGTTGATGCCTGTAACCGAGGACCTTCCGCCCCATTTACAAGCGCTCGTGCGACAAATCTCGCCCGGGCAAGGCCCCTCGCTGGGCAGCTCTCGGGGACGTTCGACGTTCCGAAGAGATACCGAGAGTATATCTACTGCTACCACGATTAGGGAGGGACGAGAAGAGGTCGCCTTCAATGCCTGGGACGGCTCTGGCCAGCGCCATGATGCTTTCAAGTTGCTCACAGATCCAGGTACCTCGTCAGTATGCACTAGCTCTACGACGAATACTACCAGCAGGGGCGAAGACCGGAGAGACGAGCCTGCTGCGAGGAGGAAGGGTGGTTGGCACAAGGCTCTCAGGGTAAGTGTTGGCTCATGTTCGAAGGAGGGGCTCATACCTTGTGAAAGACTTATTTTAACTTGATGCCTGTAGTATCGACCGGATGAGGAGACTTCGAATTAGCAATCTGGACGATTTATAGATTTTAGTCTGGACAGTCAGCGCCGTCTAACCACAACGCATCGGATGACTCTATTATTTGAGCGTGGAGGGGCGACTGTCGAGACAGCAGCCAATAGTTTGACCCCGGGTAGGGGACACTTGTATTCTCTAGCCATACGCGACATTTGGAATTTTGCCGTGGATATGTAGTCAGCGTCGCCTGAATTTGGCGCAGCGGAAACCTCTGATCGTTACGCTTGGGAGACACAATGAGCAGAAGATTCTTACAATCTCATAGAGGATTGATCACAGTCATGAGATTTGTGGCGTCATATCAGTGCAAGTAATCTGATGTATCAATGGAAGTCATGACAATACCGATACCTGGGGAAATTTCAGGTAACTCATCCCATCATGCAGCTCCTCGGTTACACGGCAAAGTAGCACAAAAAAGCATGACCAAGTGCAAAAAAAATTCGGGTGAAGGGGCATCTTGTCGAGTCCTTCGCCTTGTTCCGCATAGGAGGCGTTACTTGCTAACTGACAAGTCTTCTTAAACCATCGTAGAATGAGAGGACACAGGCTGAACGCAGGACGAGATATGGCTTGATGATGACTGTCACTGGCCCGAGTAACGGAGCGCTAGAACACTTTTTGCCAGGGTTTGAAATGCAAATCCCTCCATGATCAAGTGTGAAACCTCTGTCGGATGAGAGGACAGAAGCTGAACACAAGACGTGAAAAGCACCAGAAGGTTGAAGATGATGACCGTCACAGGCCCAAAGTCACACTGTCACAGGACGCTTAAATACTTTCTGCCGGCTTTCGAAATGCAAAACCCGCCATGGCCAAGTGTAGAGCCTCTGTCGGATGAGAGGACAGAGGCTGAAGACAAGACGAGAGATGGCTCAAGATGATGATCGTCGCCGGCCCAAGATACAGAGATACAGGATGTGTACCTACTTTCTTCGAGTTTGGTTACACAAACTGCCGTGGCCAAGGGTGAAAAAACTTATTGGATGAGAGAATATAGACTGGAGAGGGACGTTGATAATTATGGCCAGTTTGCCGAGTCTTCACCGGACAAAGGAACCGAATACAGGAAAACTTGCTATGTATCATGTAACAACCAGACTGCTTGAAATGCAAAGCCCGCCATGACCAAATGCTAAACTTTATATGTAGAATGAAGAACAGACTGGAAATGCCATTGAACTCCGCCAGACCGAGGAACAAAATTGTTCAAAGTGCCACTCGCTACTAATCTTGTCTCGAAGCTCACAAGTCACATGCCAAACTCGCATACACGAAGTCTTGAAACCTGCGACTTTGATCGACCTCGAGTCCTCTGATTCGGTACCTGGCAATACATAACTGCACGTTTGATGACCCCTTCGGCGTTGACCAAGGAACAGCATGCGCATAATGCCCCCTCTCTGCAGAGTCCAGACTCAAGAGTCTCCAGACGCGTCACGCAAGAAGAGCCCACTAAAACAACTTCACGCGCGGACATCAATACATGCATCACCTTTGCGCATTAGCGCGCCCTGGTTGGTCGTACCGTCCTGCAAGCTGCAAGCCAAGAATGCACGATGCACGATGCACGATGCAAGGGCAAGCTGGGGGAGTCTAGGTTTTTCCCGGACGTGTTTATCTGGTTTGCCAATGCCATTGTTACATACAACTTACATTGTGGGTTACGGTACGGAGTAAAAGGGACTCGGGAGTCCTCAGTCGGGAGGGAGGGAGGCTGGGACAAGCTGTTTGTGCCGCATGATCATCAAAGCAATGAAGCCATAGCAACGAGCCCCCGTTCATGGATGGGTGGGAATCGGGATTGTGCGGGATGAGTCTGAGCGCGTTGTGATGAATGGCGCGCAAGTTGCAATGGGCGCGAGTGTGCTCGGTGACGGGATGTTCGTCTATGACGACTCACGAGTCACGAGTGTAGGTAGGTAGGTAGGTAGGTAGGTAAGAACCCAAAGGCATTGGTGGACTATTTTGGACATCGGGTTTACCGTTTGTTGCTTGCGCCGATAATAATAGGGCGTCTAATTTACCTAGCTCAGGCGCGTTGTTGTTCTTTGTTATGAATGTTCATTGATGTTGTCCCGTCCTGGGCCTGGTTGGTGTGAAATTGACGATTTTCATCTTTGGCATTCCAATCAGATACCACGCAATTGGTCAGCAATGATGGCGCCTGCGTGCTCGTGGTCAGATCAGAGCCGCCCTGTTACAGGTATGTTCCAGATTTCGTGCGTCTCGACTTTCGAGTCTCGAACAAGAACAAAGTTTGGACAACGCGTTCCTACCCAATGAGCGCGTGTGGTGACCCAAACCCCGTGGCTGCGACGCTGGAATGGAACGAGTTTCTGGTCCGCGACTTTGACGTTGCCGGGCTGCACGATCATATCATCATGTACATGAAGCGCGAAGGAAGATTTCGTCCCGACTGAGGGATTGGATGTTTTGAGGTTTCCGTGGGACTTGAGTCACATTGGCGTATACAATATATTGCACATACATACATAACACACATGCCTTCATACCCCAGAGCTGGTATGATGTCCCCGCCGGCGGCCGCATAGCTTCCCTTACAGCGTGTAAATGACGACTCGTCGACATGTCACCTGAAACGCAGATACTGACACATAGGCACATACATACAAACACTTTGAGGCAGGAAAAGAAACGCGAGCTCGATCACAGCGCGGTCTGTGTTCTTCAGGAATGCCCCCGCATGAGGGAACTTGAGTCTTGACGCGCTTTGCGTCGCGCCACATCTGGCAGCACCTTCTGGCCAGTCAAGGCGGGTAGGTATGTTGGCGCCCAAAGCGCTCGTTGTGTTCTGGTGTATGTACCGTGTACGGCATCATAATGATGTAAAGTAGGTACGGAGATTCGGAGTACATATGTATGTGCATTATGTACATACATACATACATTTCACGCATCTTTTTGCTTTTCGGGACTACGGAGTAAAGTACAGTCCGTATTGGGCACGGCACGACAAACACGGGGGAGACAAGACGTGAACAATGGCCAGTCAAAAGAAAGCAAATCCCTAAAAAAAGATTGGGTTTGTGTCGCTTTTCAGGGAAAAAGTAAATAGTCTTGCTGCCGATGAGCGCGGTCTGTGGGCTGGATTTGTAATGTATTGGATTACAGTACGGAGTGCATAAGTGGAAGCAGAGGATGCTTCGTCATACGAAGACTGGAGTAGTAAATACGGAGTACGGAGTAGGTAGGTAGGTTTCTGCTGTTTTCACTTTCTTTTCCTTTTTCGTCCGCCATCGTTTCGCGTTTGTTCTTCTTGAACAGTGAGTCACCCTATTATCGACGCGCAGAGAATCAGAGATCTCTCAAACACACAGTGTGCGCTTGTCCCGGATAAGAAGTTTGCGGGGCCATCTGGGCCGTAGATCCAATGACGAGCTTGCTTCATCGAAGAACCACCCACCCCCTTCTGTTGACTCTCTGGCATCTGCTGCTCTCGAGTCTCAAGGCCTTTGTGTCTATTTTCCAAGAAACATGCGCTGCACTGCATGGCGTTCTCCGACTTTTTTGTTCACAACTTACAAGTTGGGCACGAAGATGGCGACTGTTTTACATCATACTCCGTAGAGAATACCCACTGCGTTTCACGTATGTACAGAACTTGTAGGTAACTGGGACGCGCAAGCAGAGACGCACGTTGGGAGACTTGCGCAAACGAGGCCATATCCACATCCACAGCCTCCTTCTGTCAGGCCATTGTGATCGATGATGCTAGTTGTGATCGATGACTCGACAGCGGGGACTTTTAGGGCCTGACAACGCCAGTTTACGTGGACACGAGCAGTAGGTACCTACACATCTACATACATGCAACAGCTGGATGGAAGTTATGAACAACAGAAGACAAGTGTGAACAGTTACAACTCACGCCCGACGAGGGAAGCGGATCGCACGCCAACCGAGTTTGACCCGCTGCGCAACAGACCATCATGTTAGGCGTCTTGCGCGTCGAAGGCGCCATCATGGGTCTGGCCGCACTATGCACAGCCTCTGAATGGACCTAATAAGTATGTAGTAAGGAGTCTCTCTGGGCTGTGGGCTCTGGCCATCCTGACGGCCTGTTTCGGGTTTGTGGCGACGGCCATGGGCGTCGTCTCGCATTCTCACGGCATTGGAGCAATTGGGAGCCCATGTGGCCATGAGGGGGATCGAGTGCAACGCTGGAAGGGCGCAATTCGGCGGCTTGGATTCACCCAAATACCTATGTACATGATGCATCAGCGAGGGCGAGCTTGGCAAAAAAGAGACAACGAAGAGGCGGCGTTCCGGCTACGCATGGCTCGGTGTCTTGTTTGCAAGAAATCCGACAGGTGGATGACAGCAGCTGCTGCCCTCCTGCCAGCAACGCCAACAACCCGGTGAATTCGATGGCATGTCCCGTGACTTGTAAGTTGTGCTATGTATTTGGTGCCGTGAGAGGAGCAGGCCCATGTATGATGCGACGTGGTGACGTGGTGACGTGGTAACGTGTTGGTCAGCTGTGGTGAGCTGGCAACTCGAGCCCAATCGAGGTTGAAGGCCGCGTGATATTGCTGGAGGCAAACGATCGCATCGTCATCCCATCGCCCATCTCATCCTATGTACGTAGTTCCAAGTTCCATCTCCACGATGCACACGATGCACACGATGCACTGCTTTGCCCGAGTTGGCTGCTGCAGCAACGGGAGCCGCGGGAACCGCCTTGGCAATGCCGAACACGGACAATGACGGTGCTCACGAAGCGGGAGTCCAAGTCCAGTGCTGCCGTGGCAAAAGAAGCTATGGAAATTCTCGTCTTCCGTGGATCGTAACCCGTTCTCGTCTCCGTCTGCTTCTCCGTTTATTCTTCTCCTCTTGAGAGTGAAAAAGCGCAAATCGGAAATTGGCCAATTTAAGCGGCCAATGCCATCCCTGTCAGGGTCAAGTTCCTGGGCCGCCTCGGAACCCCACTGGCGAGATTGTGCTTGGCTTTAGGGGCTTCCTTCCTTCCACGAAATTCATTCATCCCTGCTGAGACTCCACCACCCCCTTTTCTTCCTCTTCTTTTCCTTTTTCTTTGCTCATCCGTCGCCGGTCACGAGGTTCCCAGTCGTTGCTCATCCTCACCCTCATCCGCCGATTGATATTCGAAAAAAAAAAGGTATAGGGGCTGGCAGCCGCTCCTCTTATGTAACACATGTCACGTACTCCGTACGTACAACTTTTCGGCAACGTGTTGCAACTTGCAGGAACCCGCAGGGGGTGGGGTCGCGTCGCGTCGTGCACGATTTTTTCCCAGCTTTCGGGGCAGCGGGGTCACAAACCACGAAGACAACCATGCAGACCATGCTGAACTTGCAGACAAGACCTGCAGCCCATGCAGACGTTGCAGCAGGCTCCGGCAGTGGCATCATTGATTGAGGCAGGCCTGATCCAGTTGGTTCGGTTCGCACCATCGGTGAAGCAACGTGGGCGGGCACTTGAAGTTAGTTGTCTTATCTCGTCGGTGCCATCACTGGCATGGAGTGCTATGGGCCAAAGGAAACAAGTTTGCATGCGTTTGACGTCAGGATGTCATGAAGCATAATGCAAGCTGTTTACAAGCGGTTGACAAGCGATAGATAAGTGGTTGGCCAAGTGATTGGGAGTCGTTGACACGAAGCTGTTGTTTGCGCTTCCTTTTCTGCTGCCCTCCTTTTCGACACATTTGAGACCAACCCTGGCAGTCTATCGGTACTCGCCATAAGCCAACATGCACGGCAAATAGTATGCTTGTATCGTCCTTGCGTACTATGTACTCCGTACGGAGTACAGAGTATGTATTTGGCATGGGAGTGCTCTATGCCGCACTCAATTGCACTTATACGCGACGTGACAAATGACTTGCGGTCATCTGATTATGTGTCCACTGTCATTCCATACCAGCAACTAGAATCCCGCGCATTTTACATAGTACACACATAGGAGGAGTATCATTAAAAAGCTCCTGACACTGAGTGTGAGATAGGTAGGAATCCTAAGATTGGATTCAGGGTCCAGTCGTTCCACGTCTTGCCGAGCGTCATTATTCCCGTCAATATGTACATGCATCATGGCCGTGGCCGGGTCGGTCGCTCGTCCCATCTCACTTACGGAGTATATTGACCACGGTGACCGCGGTGACCCTGGGGAATCTGTTATAACACACCGCAAAAATCATTCCAGAATGCCCATCGGTGAGTATTCAGCCGCACAACGGGGAATCGGTGATTTCCGGTACGTGCCGGGGTTCGTGATGGCAGTTCTGATGAACGGAAACGAACGAGCCAAGGGATACATACATATTGTGGCCAACGGGATTGCCAACGGAGGAGCGAAGCCATCGTAGGCAGCACGAGGAGTCGTCTGTCGAGACTCGAGACCAACGCGGCGCGGAGGCGGGCCGCCAGGAGTCTAGGACCTGCAACTTCGATCAGTGCGATTCAATTGCAGCCCCCTAATCGCATCCGCTATCGCCCCTCTGTTGGCTCAGGGCTGTTTAGTCGATGCGGATTGCGGACTGGTGTTTGGTGCGGGAGGCATCTCACACGGTACCTAGCCAGTACATACTTGGCCTAGGTACTTTACCGGCGTCGGCTAGCGCAGCGGTGGGCGGCTCCCCAACAGGGCTACTTCTTGGGGGCACAGCGGGGAGCACAGCGCGGCTTGTATCACCTGCCGAAACAGGAGAGAGAGGTCAGGGCCCCCAGGCGGCCAAGAAGGGTAGCGCTCGAGTAGCCGCAGAGTACTCCGTACATGGCCATAGTTTTAACAAGCAACTCGCCCTGCCCTGCCCACTGCTGTTTTCCCATTGGCGGCCCCTGTTTGGCTCTGTTTAGCGTGCGGTGCCGTGTGGTTCTCCAGGCGAATGTATGCCAGGTGATGCGAGTTGAATTGTACGGAGTACAGAGTACAGTACATATGTACCTATGTAGTTTGGTGTACATTGGTACATACTTGTACTCCGTACGTTGTGACTACATACAATGTAATTCGTAGTCCCAGACTCCCAGTCTCCCACGCGCAAAATCCAAGTCGCTGCTCGGTACCTACCGGCTGTCATCCCGTCGGCCTCTTGGGCCATTTTCCTTTTCTCCTCTTCCGCCTGCCATTTGCACAAACCATCCTCCCTCATACTCCCGTAATCTTCATTCGCGTTTTGCGCTGCATACTTCGGCCCAGCTCTGTTCGGCTCTGCCTTTCTCCAACCTTAACGTTGATGCCCCCCCGTATTGCACGCCAGAAGACCAAGAAGGAAAGGAGCAGAAGAGAGGAACGACTAGACCAGACGAGAGGAAAATAGCTGGAATTAAAAAAAAGACCAAAGGAGATCGAAAGCCAGGAAAAGACGATTGAAAACAAAATTCGGCAAATCCAAAAAAAGAAGCAGGCTTTTTTCTTCTTTGGCATCGCTCGGAGACACTAGCGCGTCCTCTTGGACCCCTTCCGCAACGAGCGCGGTTCAAGGCTCAAGCTCCCTTGGCCCCCCGGTCGGTCGGTGGAAAGAGCTCTCCTTTTCGCACAGCGTCAACTCGGGAGTCGGGACGGTCTCTCATCTCCCACCCGCACCCTCACACCCTCACACCCTCACACTCTTCTACCTCTTCTAAGTTCTACCTAACTCTCCACTGCCGTCATTCCCACGCTCGCTCTCAGTCACTCCTTTCCGCTCAAGTCCGTTCAAGTCCAAGTCCAAGTCCAAGTCCGCTCAAGTATCTGCCCATTCAGCAATTCTTGGCTCACTTGCATCTTGCATCCTGCATCCCTCGACGGCAGCCACTCCGACACGAAACATTTCCTTAACATACCAGTCGCAACATACTCAGTACCCACCCCGCCGTGCGAGCCGCCAAGGCCGCTCTGTGTTGCAGTACTAACCCACCACGTATCCTGCCTTGGGCAACTCGATATCGAACGCCTTCCTCCCACTCTGCATGCTCCGAACAAGTCACTGACAGCTCCGCCTGAGAGCTTTGCCTCTGCTCTTGCCTGAACTGGCCCAGTTCGGCCGTGCGTCAGCGAAGGGTTGATGCTCTTGTCCTCCAGTCGGCTAATCTTGCATTCAACGGTTATTTGGGCAGGTTCATTTAAATCGACTGTCCTAAACGGCTCGCTTCTCCCTCCAAGGCTCGAAATTCACCTTGTTGCCAATCGCCATCCGACACAATGACCGTCGTCACCGATGTAGCGAATCGCACCTCATCACAGGGCCAAATGGCTCTTGAGGACCGTTTTGAAGTGCTCAAGGAAATCGGAGACGGAAGCTTCGGAAGCGTGGTTCTGGCCCGTGTCAGAAGTGCTGGTGCCAATATTGCTCGCCGCGGCTCAGTGGTACGTCATCACGTCATGCAGTGAATGCCGCGCCAACGACACGCTTGAAACCATCTCAACCTCTCCATTTTCCTGACTGATTTGTGCGGCTTTACAGGTGGCTATCAAATCCATGAAAAAGACATTCGACTCGTTGACGCCATGCCTCGAGTTGCGCGAGGTTGTATTCTTGAGGACGATACCCAACCACGCTCACCTGGTCCCGGCTCTCGATATCTTTTTGGATCCCTACAGCAAGAAGCTGCACGTTTGCATGGAATACATGGAGGGCAACTTGTACCAATTAATGAAGGCTAGAGATCACAAATGCCTGGACAACTCGAGTGTGAAGAGCATCTTGTTCCAGATCATGCTTGGTTTGGAGCACATTCACTCGCACCACTTCTTTCATCGCGACATCAAGCCTGAAAACATTCTCGTGTCCACCACGTCTCATCACGAAGTATCCAACTCGTTTCGAAGATACTCGTCACTCGTCACGCCGCCGCCGACGCCCCCCACTTACACAGTCAAGCTGGCCGATTTTGGCTTGGCCCGCGAGACGCACTCCAAGCTTCCCTACACGACCTATGTATCGACAAGATGGTACCGTGCCCCCGAGGTTCTTCTGCGTGCGGGAGAGTATTCAGCCCCTGTCGACATTTGGGCCGTCGGCGCCATGGCCGTCGAAGTCGCCACCCTGAAGCCGCTCTTCCCAGGAGGAAACGAAGTGGATCAAGTCTGGCGGGTATGCGAAGTCATGGGCAGCCCTGGTAACTGGTACAACAAGGCCGGCGCGCGTGTCGGTGGAGGAGACTGGCGGGAAGGAATCCGTCTGGCCAGCAAGCTGGGCTTCTCCTTCCCCAAGATGGCACCCCACGCCATTGATACCTTTCTTCAAGCACCACAATGGCCAGCTTCACTAAGTCATTTCGTCACCTGGTGCTTGATGTGGGATCCCAAGAACCGCCCCACGTCTTCACAAGCCCTGCAGCATGAATATTTCCAGGGCGCCGTGGATCCAACCCGACCCAAATCGTCAGCATACAAACTTCTGGGAAGGAAGCAGTCGGACCTTGGACGTGGAATTCGCGAGTCGGCTAGTCTGCACCACATCCATCCGAAGCCCTCATGGTTCCGGCCCATGCTCGGGCGCGGCGACGTCTCGGAGCTCTTTGGTCTCAAAGATGTCTACCCGTCCAGGCGGTCGCCGGACGCTCCGAGTGTCTCCAAGGGTGAGGTGTCGAATATTAAAGTCCGGGCTTCCACCATCAAGCGCAGCACATGGGCGAATGGATCGTCCAATGCGGCACCCATGCCCATTCTTCCCACGATCCGGCCCATCTCTCCACTGTCGGATGCGGTGACTGCCAAGGCTAGTCACGGCCAGCTCGACGCCAAGCTGCAAGAGAAGACCAGGAAGCTCGGCCGCCAGCTGTCAGTCGCTTCCAGTACCAACAACTACACTGAGATGCACCGTCTGCAGGCCGAACGCGCTCTCAATGGCGAGACTGGTCTGGCTTCCCCTCCCGGCGGACAGAAGGAGAGCTTCTTCTCCCATCTGCGGAAACGGGCGAGACGGTTCTCGGGGCGTCACCAGACACCGGTATCGCCTGCGTACGAAGAAATGGACGCCCGGATTGGCTGTGGGCCTTGGGCCAGCAACAGATCGTCCATGGTTGTCGACCAACAGGGCGGTCCGATTCCCAGAAGCGAGGTATACGAGTCCTTGGATAAGGCTCTTCGCGATGTTCAGGGCAACCTGGACTCGTCACGATCGGCGGCTCTACCTCCAAGTCATCAAGCCAACGCCAGCAGCAAATTAAAAAGGCATCATTCTCTCCCGCAACACCAAGCCAGATCGGTCGACAACTTGATGGCTGCCGCGCGTGGTGGGCCCATCTCGAGCCGCACCCGACGCGCTCAAGCAGCCCAAGGCGTGCAGCAGTATGAGGTGCCAAATGAAGAAGAAGAGCTTCTCGATGAGGCTCTGACATCTGCACGGCGCGCTATGCGAGATATGGACGGGTCTTCGACCTCGAAACCTTTGCGACAGTCGGTTAGCAACATTGGCTTCACAAATCCGCAACCCTATCCGAGCCCGTCTCCGTCAGCCAACGGCAGCAGCCAGATTCTGTATAGTGACAGCCACGAAGCACTCACTCCCAAGCCTCTGGAATGGAACAAGAAGCCGGAGACCCAGTACAAGTGGCCGACGCCTCCATACGAGGGCAGCGAATGGGGAGCCTCAGCTTCGGCGAGTATTTGGGCCGCGGGAAGCCGATTCTGATCAGTTGCACCATCTCGGCCAGGTGTGATTTCATCCAGGCGTACTAGACTGCGGACGTCGTCCAAAAACAGCAACAACCTCCCTTTGAAAAAGAAGATGAGAAAAACAGCAAAGAAAAAAGTGGTGTGGGCGGTTTACCTCGCATTTTCACGGCGTTGAGTGGTATCTGGCGAAGCATTTTCAACATTCGAGTTACATCCACCATTTAATTGTCCTTTTTCTTCTCACACGTCGCTTGGGTTTGATGTATCATCCATCGTGATCCATCAAAATCTAGGTCTACGTTTGCGATCTTTTTGTCATTCACGATGAGCCGAGACTCCAAAACAGGCGAGTTCTCGGCCATCCATCATTTATGGGTCATTGCGCGCAACATAGCCGGCTGCAGAACGTCGCCAATGGGAGTTGTATCTTTCTTCTTCTCGTTGGGGACTTTTGATTTTCTTTCATTTCTTGTCGCTTTGGGTGAATTTTCTTCTTTTTTTTTTTTCAAGCGGTCTGGGCACCAAATACCCCTTATAGACTTGAGAGAGCGGTTCGACATTACGTCTCTCGCGCAGCTAGCGTGCAGACAGCAAATATTTTCGAATCAAGCACCATTCTTTTCTTTGTCAGTGTTTTCTTCTTCTTCGTTTCTTACACTTGTATTCTTTTATACTACCTTGTCGCTGCTGTTTGCCCGTCCTTTGTCTGGCAGTAGCACTTTCTGCGGAGTATTGGATTGAGTGGTGTCGAGTACGGGAAAGCTTTTCGTGGCTGATGCGAAGAAGAGGGAGGAGGTGTTGCAAATGCATACAGTACCACAAGTGCAACAGGCGCCTTCTCGCTTGACTCTTACACCCAACTTTCTATCTCTCCTTTGTCTTCTCACACTTCTCTTATACACCAAAATTGTCTTGGGCTCCTCTTGGGCTTGGGAATATATTCTGCAGCAGGTATGCATGCGTATTTTCGGGGAGGTGATGGATATTAGACAGGCCAGTTACATAGATGGTTATGTATGTACTTAGGCTACTTCGCTGGACCGCGTGCTGGGGGGGGGGGGTGAGGGAGAGCACGATAATACCACTTAATTGGCTACTTTTAGGCAGTAACTGTTTCTGACTTGTGACACTCTTCACTTCATGCAAAGCTTCGTAGTTGTGTAAGTCGTGTTGTGCTGATGTGTTGTTGATGGCCCTGTCCGGACTGCTGTACTGCGGCACTTGCCACTGCCTGATCAATGCCAGTCCAACTAAAGGTGACGCAAGTTGATGCAAGCAATGAAGAGCTGCAAATTGTAATGTCATGCAACGTCATGCAGCATGACTCAATAAATTCTCTAGACTTAGACGCCCGCCGCCACCGGCTGCGCCTGTTGGGCTGTTGGTTCAAGGGCCGAGCTGAAAGAATGTAGGCACATTGAAAGTCGATTGGTCAAAGTGGCTGGTGGGCGTCGCAGACAGACTACAGTAAAGCAGGATTGAGGGCCGGCCGTGGCGGTGATGTGGACGGACCACGTTGAAGGCATTGAATTTGTATGTAATTGAATTTCTTCTCGGGCCACTTTGAAGTTCGAAAGCATTCAGGCGCGCGCCGATATATCCCAATTGATTCTCGTGGCATGCAGATGCGAAATGAACGCTGTTCTTTTTTTTTTTTTTTTTTAACAATAATCCTGGGACGATTGTGGTTTGCGTCTTGGGGAGAGGCGATTGTGTGTAAGCGGAAGTAACTGAACGGCCGGATGGGTTTGTGCGTTGAGGCTTTGCTTTCAGCTGAATGTAGAGTGTGCTTGGGAGCAGCTGACACGTACATACATATAGATTGCATGTTTCAGCTACAATATGTAATGCCTATCGTTGGATACCGGATATTGGATACCAGACACAGATACAGACACCAGATCGGATACCAGAGACCTCGGACCGGATACACACCAGACATCACATAATAGATATAGATATCGGCGCCGGATACTGGACACGGGACGCTGTATGTGTCAGGGAACCGCGAATCCCATCGACTGTAACTAGACACATCACACATCACACATCACACACCTCTCTTGGTTGCACAGGATGCCCGCCATGAGCACACTCCCGATTCGAAATCACCCAAGCACCGGCTCTGCACCTCTGGGCTCAACAACCGAGGCCATTCACGGCCCCATCCGGGATCAGACCGGCACAGTCCATCCGGCGGATCGTCTCATCGTGGGCGTAGACTTTGGGACTACCTTCTCCGGCGTAGCAGCCGTGTATACCGCCACACCAGACGACATTGAAATCATCAAGACCTGGCCCGGCGGCAATGGCATCACCTCAGACAAGGTCCCTACAGAACTTACCTACGACGTTCCCGCCCATCCTGCCCATCCTGCCCATCCTGCTCGACCTGTCCACGCCGCTCCCATCTCCTCCTCCTCCTCCTCATCGACGCCCACGCCCTCCTCATCGTTATCCTTCTCCTCCTCCTCCTCCTCCTCCTCACCATCATCATCATCACCATCACCAACCCCAAAATGGGGCTTCCAATTCCGCCGCCCCGAAGAACCTCGCCTCCGCTGCATCAAACTCTTCCTAGACCCCATTCAAAAACTCCCCTTCTACGTCAGCCACCTCGACACAGCCGCCCAACTCAAGCGCGCGAACCGGACCGTCGTCGACGCCGTGAGCGATTATCTCACACAGATCCGCTGCCACACCATGGAGACGCTCTCGCGGAGATATGGCGCCTCCTTCATGGCTTCTACGCGGGTTGAGTTTGTGTTGACTTGTCCGGCTGTGTGGAGTGATGCAGCCAAGCACAGGACGTTGCTGGCGGCGGAGAGGGCGGGGATGGGACGCAGGGGGGAGATTAGGATGGTGAGTGAGCCAGAGGCTGCGGCGGTGTATACGCTCAAGGTTATGGGGGGTGGAAGTTTGAAGGTGGGGGATCATTTTGTTGTTTGTGATGCTGGGGGGGGAACTGTTGAGTTGGTATTTCCCCTTGTCTTTTTTGCGCTTTCAAGTGTGGTGTTGAACCCCCCCTTTTTTTTTGGTGCTTTGTCTTTTTGTGGTGTTTGTTCAAATCTTTTTATCTTCCCCCAAATACGTGGCCCTCCTTACAATACATACTTCCCTTTTTGGCCTCTCCAGGCCAGGCCTGGCCTCTTGGTTATTCAGGGGGGGGGGGGGGGGGCACGGTTTCGGGCCCCTTTTCCTTTGTAAACTCTGTTAATCTGAAAACTGTTGAGAAAAAGGAAAAGTACTCACTCACTCACTCACTTCACATCATGACATAGCTTGATAGCCTACAAAATCAAATCGCTGCATCCCCTGCGGGTGGAAGAATCCGCCGTCGGGACAGGCGGCTTGTGCGGCAGCGCGTTCCTCAACTACCGCTTCGAAGAACATGTCCGGAACCGGCTCGGCCACGCGCGCTTCGACGAGATGAAGACCCTCAAAGCCAAGACGTGGCAGATGGGCCTCAAGTATTTTGAAGAGTTTGTAAAGCGCAATTTCGATGAGGAGGAGCATCAGGAGATTCATGTCCCGTGAGTGCTTGGCTGTGAAGAAAGACGAAGCTGGTTTTTTCTCCCATGGAGAAGCTCACCCAAGGAACAAGACAAAAGATGTCATGAAAAGACAGCAAGGAAAGAAACGATGAATGGAAGGGGGGGGAGGGAAACAGAAGACTACAAAGAGTAAACCCATACAACTAACACACAAAGGACTCCTAGCTTCCCCGGACTCCCAGACGACGAAACCGTGGGCCTCGACTCCGGCTTCCTCATCATGACGGCCCCCCAAATCAGAGACATCTTCGCGCCCGTCGTCCAGGAAGTATGCGACCTCGTGCAAGGTCAGGTCGACCGACTCCGCAGCCAAGGTGGCACCGTGTCCGGCATCATCCTCGTAGGCGGCTTCGGCCAAAGCGAGCATCTCTACCGACGGCTCAAGGCGCATTTTTCGAGTGCCGCGCCGCCGCCGCCGTATAGCGAACGGCCGTTGCGCGAGGCCGATGCCGATGTTGGTGGAATACCGGCGCCGCATAATAACAGGTCTATTGAGGTGATGCAGCCTGTGTATGCGTGGACGGCGGTGGTGCGCGGCGCGGTGCTGAGGGGGCTGGAGGGCAGTATGGTGGTTTCGCGGAGGTCGCGGATGCATTATGGGACGTCATATGCGACGGTGTATGATGAGGGTAAACATGCGCTGGGTGAGCGATACTGGTCACCCTTGTGGGAGCGGTGGATGGTGTCGAATCGGATGCAGTGGCATATCGCCAAGGTGCGTATCAGATTTGGTGTCTGTCTGGCTTTGTGTGTGTGTGTGTGTGTGTGTGTTTTTTTTTTTTTTTTTTTTTTTTTGCATTTTCGTGTGATTTGTCCGGGTTTCACAGTCTTGACTCGTCCTCCTTGTTGGTTCTGATATGCGGACTTTGACCTTTGATATCGTTATAGCATGGCTCCATCTTTACTCCTTTCACTGGCTCGATATTTGCATTCCTTTGCTAACATAGGCATACATACCACAACCACAGGGTGAAGCCCTCTCCCCCCTTGAGCCCATCGCATTCCACTACACGCGCAACTTCCGCCCCGGGCAGTCTCTCATCGTGACGGACGACCTGCTGGCGTGTGAGGCGGACGACCCCCCGAAGGCGTTCACGCGAGACTTGACGCACGTGTGTACGCTGACGACGGACCTGAGTGCCGTTCCAGGAGGCCTGTTTACGCGATTGACGACGACGCGGGGCGTTGAGTTTCGGAACTTGGATTTCACGCTGGAGATGATTGTGGACAGTGCTGGGTTGGGGTTTGAGTTGAAGGTGGATGGGGAGCGGTATGGGAGGGTGGAAGCCGAGTTTCGTCAGGGGTAGCAAAAAGGTTGTGTAGGAGTTGTATGTGGATTGGATGAGAGAAGTGTGTATTGGGCACGTTGTATGTGCAAAGTTCAGTCCATGGTGTATCTATGTCTGCCTTCTGTTGTGTTTTTCGTGATCCTACATGCAGTGGCTGTACATCTCTAGGTATGTATGTACCTGGTAGGTGTGTACGGTGCAGTGGTGGGAGTTGCAGTTATGTATTCCAGTGAGTATGCAGTACATAGAAATACAGTAGAAATACAGTAGAAATACAGTAGAAATACAGTAGAAATACAGTAGAAATACAGTAGAAATACAGTAGAAATACAGTAGAAATACAATCAATGGAAAATCCACTTCACCAGAACGGACCGAGCCGGCGCGAGCAACCCAAACAGCCAAGGCATAACTTGACTTCATTTCGACTTCTAATCACTCACGATTCACTCCCCATCCAACACCGACCTGTTTGGCCGAGGTTTGAACGCCAGACTTGGCAGAGGAGAAGACGCGGAGAAAAATCGCGGTGTAAAGCACAGTCGGAAGTGAACTGTGAAGCATCGTAGACCGCACGCAAATGGAACATCTTTTTTCTCCTCTTCTCTGAATTCTCTGATGAGCGCCGTCTCGATTATTCAGAGCCTCGCGCAGGAACACGTGCTTAACTCTTGGCCCTCCATACTGTATACTGTATACTGTCTCACCAACACCAACACCAACAAGGAGTACGGCGCACCGACAGCCCCCGAGCCATCATGAGTCCCCCGTCCAGCAGCACCTCTCCAGGCTCCGTCGCAGAGAGCATCACCACGCTCGTAGATTGGGCCGTCTCGCTCGGAGCCACGCTTCATCCGTCAGTAGAAGTCTACGACGATGCGCAAACAGGCCTCTCCTTTCGCGTCAAACCCTCGGCGCCGCACCCAGTGCAAGCCTTTGAGCCCATCGTGCAGCTTCCCGCGACGCTGAGTCTGTCGTATCTAGACGCCGTCGCCCAACAGAAGGAACAACAAGATGACGCTCCGTTCGCAGAGGAGGTCCTCACCAGCACACCGCCACACGTCGTCGGCCGCCTATTTCTCGTCAGGGAATACCTTCGCGGCCGTTCCTCGTTCTGGTGGCCATACATCCAGGCCCTGCCGCAACCAGGCCTCAAGGACCGCCACTCCTGGGCCCTGCCACCCTTCTGGGACGCCGACGAGGCTGAGCTGCTAGACGGGACGAACGTCGAAGTCGGCATAGCCAAGGTGCGTCAAGATGTGCAGAGCGAGTTTGCCCACGCGCGCAAGCTACTATCCGCGTGTGCTGTCCGGGATCCCATTCTAGACGAGGGCCTCACCACAGATCTATACCAGTGGGCATACTGCATCTTCGCCAGCCGCAGCTTTCGCCCAAGTCTCGTCTTGCTCGATGCCCGTCACAAAGCCCTATTACCCGCTGGTGTGGCCATGGACGACTTCTCGGTGCTACTCCCGCTGATGGACGTGGGCAATCATGACATGACGGTCAATGTCCGCTGGGAACTAGACCACGATGCCGAGCAGTGTTCGCTGCGCGTCGGCAAGGAACACCAACCTGGGGAACAGGTTTTCAATAACTATGGCCTCAAGACTAACGCGGAGCTTCTCCTGGGGTATGGCTTCATGGTACCTGCCAGTGAGGCACTGCATAATGACTATATCCATGTCCGCAAGAGGGGCGCTCCTGGGCCTCAGCTATCGAACCCGTCAAACACCTCGCAGGACTCTTCGGATCCCTCAACCTCCTCGAATGCCTCGCACGAATATTTGATTTCTCTGCGTCCTCTCGCTCACCCGAGCACTCTCCTCGCTCGGGCCCGCCAGTCCATCGTGATTTCCTTTCCCCCTGACCTACCCCTCCTCGGCTCCTTCCAGCACGTCCAACTCGAGATGGTCTGGGACATTCTCTGCACTCTTACCAGCAGTTCGCAGCGCCGGTTTCTCATGCCTGTGCCTGTTGGTCAGGACCGGGAACCGGATGATGTGGATTCCTTTCATCGCCGCCTCTTCTTCTCTGGGCATGTTGGCGCGTCTGCGAGGGAGGTCCTCGGGCAGACTATTGCGATTATCCAGCATCAGCTGCTGCAGGAGCTGGAGAGGCTGAATGAGACGGATGTGGAGGTTGTAGATGGGGTTGAGGCTGATTTGACGGGGAATCAGAGGCTGGCGTTGGATTATCGGGCGAGGTGTAGGAGAGTGTTGGAGGGGGTACTGGAGGCTATGGATGGGGATGATGTTTTTGGAGATGAGGAATGAGGCGGGGGGCTGTATGCCTGCAGCTTCTCTTTGTTGTTTCTTTCAAACATTTTCTGGGATATCCTGTCTATAACTAGATAGTTGCGTTTGCTGCCAGCTTTTCGTATCGATCTGTGGAATATCTCATTCTATGTTTTTAGTTATCTAACTACCTAGTGAAGCGATTCTCTTCATGATGAGCCACAACACCACATCTGGGGTTGAACTCGTCACCTTGTAGGGAGTGCGCTGTAAACATCCTGACTCCTGGAAGAGTGATTTGCTTCATTGTCGTACGTATGGCCATGTCGACTGAGCATCCAGCGCATGGCCAAAGAAGGAGGACTCAACCTCCCCTCTAAAGCATCGTTTTTGTTCTGGTTAGGTCAGCAGCAGCTCCTCAGATAACACACATGACTCACACAGCTATCAGCCCGTATGACCAGAGGAATTCCCCGGTCTTGCAACATGCATATATGTACGACCAAAGAAGCGGCATGGAACCTGCAATAGACCTAGTGGCCACCTACTTCCTCGTAGAATAGTAATTGCGCAATTCCGCATATCGTCACTGGGCAGTGTCAAGTGAAGCCCCAAAGTAGCGGTCACTGGTGGTCCTATATACGGCCCTTTACACGGCTCTGGGACCAAAATTTGTTGCGTGGAGACTAAACAGCAGACGAGGCCTTGCAAGAACGAGAGTTGACTTTTGGAACAAAAAGTAGCAAGGAGACAGGTAAGGAATCGTACTTTAAGAGAAATTTAAAGTGCATAGAATACACACGAGAGCAGTCGAGGAGATACTGTTTGCAAATTTGAAACTCTTGCTCGCAAACAGTTCTCTGGACTTGAGGTATCGCGTAGACGATATGTCATGCGCATCTCTGTCACTTTTTCTTGGCATTGGAGAGGGAGGCCGCGCGAAGGGACTTGTCCGCCATGAGTCATTCCGACTCGTGCTACTACACAAGGACACGAATACCAGCACTGTGGCAGCACATGTAGTTACATGTAATGCGTTTGAGCGTATGCGGGCACATGCAGGTAACATATACATAGTATTCACTCTAGCAATATATTATCCAAGAAATCCACATGAAGCACATTAAATGCATGGCCAGCATGATCTGGCGATTGCCCCTGACTGATTGGGAACCCAACAATGACTCTCATGTCGTATCTGCACGCCTAAATTGATTGCAAGAGAACCATGCTCACTGCCCTGTTGAATCGCACTAACGCCCCGCATCTAGTCTTCAATAATGTGTCCTTTGTTTTTTCCTCTTCATATTTTTTTTTAAATCGTACTACAGCCAGTCAAGTCAGCTCAACCCTCAAGAACCGGTACAGCTACATGTAGCTCCGGACACGCCCGTCGACAACATGTGCATAGACTGCCCGCTCCAGCTCATCGTACAGCGTAGCGGCGACCGGATCCCCATAGGGCTGCACATTGACAATGAGGACAGCGGCGATGCCTGTCTTGGGATCGAGCCACTGGGATTTGCTTCGTTAGATGCCATCAAGGCATTCTCACAAGCTATAAACGTTTTCCTTCCATATTCTTTGAAGCGAGAAGGGAAGAGAAACAAGAGAAAGATGCGATGAGAGAAAAGATAGCGGAAAGAAGAAGGCATTGCTTACCCATCTGCTGTTGAGAATGCCACTCCAGGCAATACTGCCAGCTCTGCGCTTCCCCGGCACGTTTTGCATGTTCAGCATGCCGCCCAGGCCGTAGTTGAGCGGCTGGCCCACCTCAAACTCCGGCGCAAAGGTATTATGTGCCGACGGGTTGTAGATCTTCCTGTGGAGAGATCGTGCCTGAGCCTCATCCAGCTGCGGCGTGAGCATCTCGCGGGCCATCTGGACCGATATAACAGATGAGTCATTCTGTGTGCCGTGCTGTGTGACGCGGAGCAATTCCCGGAGGAGGCAGGCGAAGTCGGCTGCGGTGGTAAATAGGCCAGCGCCTCCAGACTCCAAGTCGTGCTTCTCGGGAGTGGGCGAAGAGGCCGGCTCGAGGGTAAGATCTGTCCTACGCTTGGTGTCCGCGGCGGTCCTGGTCGCGGCATGAGGGATGTGGTCGGGCCAGAACCCCGTGTCTGTCATGCCGAGACGGTCAAAGATGTTGGCTTGCATGTATTGTCCGAGCGAGGTGCCCGTGACGGTCTCGAGGAGCAGCCCGGCCCAGTCGAGACCGGCGCTGTAGCTCCATGCCTCGCCGGGGCCGAAACGTAATGGGTTGGTGATCTCTTGCCTGGACCACTGGATGCGCGAGACGTCTCGGCCTGGCATGGTGCGAGCCCATTTTGTGAGGACGGAATCGGAGAACTCGTAGCTGGCTCCAGAGGTGTGGGTGAGCAGCTGACGCAAGGTGATGGGCTGGTTATTTACTTCATAGATTGGCTTGTCATGCTCATCAAAGCGGCGCAGGATGCTTGCGTCTTGGAGCTCGGGGACGAAGGGTCGCACGTCTTGATCAAGGCTGAGCCTACGTTTCTCGACGAGCTGCATTATGGCAATGGTGGTCACCAGCTTGGTGAGGGAGGCGGCCCATGTCAGCGTCTTGTCTGTCCAGGAGGCGGATTTGTGGTCAAGGTCCAGACGGCCGGCTGAGCCCGTGTAAATGGTTCCTGAGTGTGACTGTGAGTGCTTTTGTCTCTCATTCTCCGTCTCTCTCATGCATGTATGCATGTACATATATATGTACGCATACGGAAGCAAAGGCGCAAGTATACATACCATCTTTGTCAGTGACCACAAAGGCAGCTCCCGTTATTTTCCCAGCGGTCTCCTCTCCGTCCAACGTGTACCGCCTCAGTATATCATCCAGGCGGCTCATGGTGCATCAGTTAATGCCAGATGATGCTGTCTTCACTGCGAAAGGTAACAGCATGTCGATAACTCGCGAGGCGATGATGTGAACGTATTTAAGACGGCCAGAATAGCAGACGGGCTCGCGGGGAGTGAAATGGCCAACCGGTAGATCCGGCCTCGCACGGAGTACAAAGGTAGCATGCAGCACTTCTGCGGTAGTCAAGCGCTATTCATGCGGTATCATGTGAGAAACGCTGTATGCATGCAGCATCTCGGGCTCATAGCCTCGCATCGCCTTTCTGGAACGCCAATGACCCAAACTGAGCTCATCAAAACAAGAAGAACGAGCATTGACTCTTGAGGAGACTCTGGATCTAGCCCGTTGTGGACGCTCACACGTCTCTCTCTGGGGAGATTTTGTCCTCCCAAGCCCTGGACACAATTGCATTGCACGCCATGTCTTGGACATTGCCTTTTGGACATTGCCGTCGACAATGCCGTCTTGGAAGTGGTCGTTCCGAAACTATGGCCTGGATGTAGTCTGTATCTTATCTAGGAGGTACATAGGTACATACCTGTCTCTTGTGACTCCTAGGTAGTGAGTCGTAGCGGTGACGAGACGTCCCCCCCCCCCCCCCCCCGCTTTTTGGGCTTCAAATGTTCTTTCTTGGCCCTTTCTTGAATCTTAGCCCTTCTTTGGCCTTGGCCTTTTTTTCGCCCTTTTTGGGCGTTTTCGTGCCTCGAGTCATGAGCCCGCTGCTGTAACTTGTACTGTTGCACCCGCGAATAAGGATTGCGTCCGGTGACGCGGTGAGTTGCCGGGATCAAAGTCGCATCGACTTCCTCGAACCTTCTTGCCATCCATCTCCAAGGCTGCGAGTCTGCGACAACGATCATACGCCCCTTCGCCTCGTCGCCCCGACCAATCTTATTATCCCCCCCCCAAAGAAGTACAAGTCTCATCCATCATGAGTGCTCCGGGGACAGAAGCCTCTTCCCCTCCTTCTCTGCTCGACCTCATTGCCATCGTGGATAAGTGAGGCGCTCCCAACCTTGCTCGTGATGCGCCGTCCTCCGGCAGATTCATGCTAATCTGTGCGGATTTGTTCAAATCGACTCACCAGCGTCCCGATAGACTTTGATGGCAACTGCGAGCCGTATTACCGCCTTCACTTATCATCGCCCGATACCCGGACGCATGGCTACATCCATCCCGACACCGTGTCGCGCATGCCGTGGCCGTCATCCTTCACTGTTAACCATGAGGAACGCCACGTTACGCTATCTCCATGTCCGCCCGGTACCTCGTTGACAGCCCATGCCAACGCTGCCTTTCAACAGGCGGTGGATTCTGCCATTGAAAAGAACGTCTTCCCGTCGCTGAACGGCCTACACAGCGAGCACTTCCGCATCGTGGGTGCGCGGTCCTTTG
The DNA here is from genome assembly GCA_018360045.1 of Claviceps capensis. Lineage (NCBI taxonomy): Eukaryota > Fungi > Ascomycota > Sordariomycetes > Hypocreales > Clavicipitaceae > Claviceps > Claviceps capensis. The sequence goes on along the minus strand of SRPN01000090.1, from coordinate 6,633 downwards.
TCCAGGTCGAACGCTACGCCGCCTCCCTCTTTGGCGTCGCCGGCCGCGGCTCCCATCTCACATGTTACGTGCGCTCTCCCGAAGGACCGCCCATGATCTGGGTCGCTCGGCGCAGCGCCAAGATCTACTCGTATCCCGGCCTCCTCGACAGCACTGTCGCCGGCGGCGTCAAGGCCGACCACTCACCACTAGACTGTATCCTCGCCGAGGCGGCCGAAGAGGCATCTCTCCCGGAAGACCTGGTTGCCAAGCACGTCCGTAGCATAGGCACCGTCACTCTCTCCCACACCAATGCGCGCAACAACCTGCACCACTCCGAGATCTTGTACGTGTACGATCTCGAACTGCCCGCGCATGTCATCCCCCGTCCCAACGACGGCGAGGTGGACGAATTCCTGCTCATGAGCTGTGACGAGGTACGCACCAGGATGCTGAACCGAGAATTCAAACCAAACGTCTGCGCCGTCCTCATCGACTTCTTCATCCGCCACGCCGTCATCACTCCGGAGGAGGAACCGAGCTATGTCGATATTTGCAGCCGCCTGAGAAGGAGATTGCCCGTGCCCACCACGACAGACGAATGAAGCCTACGCGGGCGGGCAAAAAACAAGAGAGAAAAACTTTTCACAATAGACAAAATAAAGATGCACACTGTGTTACCTCTTCTTCTTCTTCTTCACCTTTTTCTGTCTTCCTCTGCTACATATCTTGTACAGAGTACAAATAAATGCATAGATCGTTTACCTTGGACTTTTGCGGACAAACAAGGGAGACAAGCTTTTGCAATAGAGATACAAAGACACACACCGTATTAGCTCTCCTTCTTGGTACAGTATATAGAGTACATACCAGCAATTGCATAGATGGTTTCTCTCAATGGGAGAGAGTATGGATACCCCACCCGCGGGCGGCGGTTCTGCGGTGCGGCAATCGCGCGCTTCATCATGCCATGCATGCATGCCGCGCTCAATTCATAACCTAAATCTCCTCTTCTTGGCGCCATGTCCTACCTAGCCGCAGGCATTGATTCCTGCCGAACGTCAAGGTAGGTACCAAGCCAGACCCTTATCGTCGTATCGATATCGACGAGACGATCTAGTGCTGCATGCAGTGTGCACACACATGTAGGTAGGTAGGCATTTGTACGTAGATGCCGCCACACGCCATCCGTCCCCGCGTACCTATGCTCCTCCCATTCTCGTGCATATACGCCAGTACCAATGGCGTCCAATACAATTCACTAGGTAGGCACATACTGTGTGGTATATACTCGCCCATCGTACGACGTACTGTAGGCTGTAGCGTCTGCAAAATATCTAGTAGTCCCACGGCTTGCTGGGAGTCGCGCATTTCACATGCATGTACACATGTACTGGACGTGGTGGGGATTTGAGGCATAAACCACAAACGCACCATATACATGCACCACCCACGAGCAAAATGTGAGAAAAGCATTATACATGATACACGTGGAGTTCCACATACAGCCATTGAGCAGAGGTACCCCTTCGTACGTTTCCGTCGCTGTTTCTTTCATTTTCCTCGGGTCCTTTCATCCTCCTCCGCTCCGCGTTCAGGCAAACCCTAATCAATGGCATTGGGCAATCAGGATACACGTCCCTCGACTCGGCAAAGCCGGAAAACAAGACAAAAACACCTCCAAGTCCCAACTCCGTCCACAATTTCCGCAACCAAGCCATCTTTGTAGCCATCCAGACAGCGATGTAGCGGTAAGTGTGCTAAATTCGAGGGCGGATATAGTGGCGAAACATATGCAAAAGCCTCTACTAAAAGGATGCAGGAATTAATCATATTTACGACGACAAATAGCATGTCAAACGCCGCGACGTCAGACGCATGACAAACTGGCGACCCCGTCATGTTCAAGACAAAGGGCAGCTTATCAGTGTCCTCGTCGTCCACGAGACGTGGGCTGTTGCGTCGAGTAGGATTCCATACCAACGCCGGCTCCATCCAATGACTTCGTTTTCTCATAACCAAACACGCCGCTCACAGGCTACAGCTCCTTCAAGGCCCAGCTTACTCCTCCTCCGAGTCCGAATCATCACTCGACTCAGCGCCTGGAGTCGGTGCTTGCGTCACACCCGGGCTGGCTTCCTGCGGATTCTTATACATTTGACTGAGGGCCTGCAATTCCGCGATCCGTTGCTCTTGCTCCGATGCGCTCATGGGCTTATTTTTCTTTGGTTTCGCCGCTGTCGATGCCTTCGAGCCTGCCTTCGCTGACGGCCGGCTGGCTTCTGGAGCTGACAAGGGCTCCATGTCTCGGGCAAATCCGGGCACAGCTTTGCGACATATGTCCCAAAGCTTGCAGAGGGCATCGTGACTCAGTTGGTCAATATCCAACTCAAGTTCACCATCGTTGTTCTCCTGTGAGACAACAGTCAGTATGATGCCCTTGATATCTCTACGCCCCTGGCTCTTATGAGGAAAGGATCTGGGGGACAGGGGATTGGATTATTCACTCACATTTTGCCCAGTATCCTTCTTAATGATGTCGATCGCCCGGTCCATATAAGGAAACTCCAAATCGTTGATACCGTTGGCAATCAGATCCTTTTGGGCCGCCGTCAGGCTCTTTCTCGGGGTAATCTTTTTGGAACCTCCGGATTTCTTGGCTGCACTACCAGTCGACTTTCGACCTCCGGATGCTCCTCCCGACTTTGTTTTGCCACCTTTGCCCGATTTTTTGGACCGATCGTTCTTCGCCCTGGCGCGAGCTGCCTGAACTTCTTGTGCCTTGGCAATGAGCGTCTTTTGGACCATGTCAACAATGTTCTTTTGAATGTCAATCATGCTTTGATTCGAGGTAAGGAGCATGCTGTTGAGCTTCTTCGTCTCTTCATCAAGCTTTGCCTGCAGCTCCTCAATCTCCTTGCTATCGATGACCGCCACGGTTGCATCCTCGCCGTCTTCGTCTTCGTCATCCTCATCTTCGTCGCTGCCAATGGACGCCGCTGCTGGGGCATTGTACTTGGCATGCTTCGCCAGCCAAGCATCTTTGCCCTTTAGTTGTGTGAGAAACAAGTCTTCCAGCCTTTTGGCAAGAACAGAAACTGGATTTCCCTGGCCGACGGGCCCATTGAACTTGAAGCAATTGTCGAATATGAGTCGTACCGTCTTTTCAAACTCCCTGAGGCTGGAAATCTCGCCGCCAGACAGCATGCGGGACACCTTGTTTAAATCCATGGGCTTCTTGATGACGGAGTAGTAGTCGGGAATATTGAGGCCCTCAGCATCTACAGGATCCATGAACCACTGATTCATATCGTGATGCCTGCCGGCCATGATTTCGTTCAGAACTTCTTCCGCGAACTGGAGCTCGGGTTTGAGCTTCTTGCGAGAAGGCTTTGTGCTGTAGTCGATATCCTTGGGCTTCGGGGCGCGGACCGTTCGTTTTGGTCTGTCTCCTTCCGTAGCTGTAGAGCTTCGACGATCCGCAGCGGCTTGATCGTGTGAAGTGGCGGCGGTAGCTTTGGTAGAGGAGGTGACATCCACAGCAGGGCTGGCACGGGGACCTGTGAACTGTGGACGTACAAATTGTTCCGTGTTGCCAACGGCGCGGGATTCGCGGACAGGCTTAGGTTTGGGCATAGCTCTCGGTTTCGGAGGCTCCTCGGAGGGAATTGGCAACACCTCTTCCCAGATAGCCTTGACTGCCGTAGCTCCTGACGCGGTTATATCGTGAAGCGGGCCATTGAAATTCAAAGCATTTTCAAAAATCAAGCCCAGGTCCTTTCGAAACTCGCCATAGGTGTGGTACGGACCGGCGGGATCGCGCAGGCCCCGATCGAGTTCTGCAAGATCCATAGGTCGGGGAACTTTGACGACATAGCTGTCCCATAACCCAGGCCAGAGCTTCTGGACCGACTCTCTGAAATGTCCACCAGCCTTGGTTTTCCTGATGCGGCCAACAATCTTGCGCATCTCCCTGCGTTGAAAGGCAGAGATGGGGCGCTTGTTTGTCTCCTCATCAGCCCAGTTGGACAGCTTGGTGAGCGCTGACAAGTTCAAGCCAGGAGTCTCGGTAACAGAGACTGTGACTTGTGTCTCTCCTTGTGCTGGCGCTGAAGCGGCAGGCTGTTCATCTTTGGGCTCGGTCCGCGCCCGCTTTGAAGCTGGCTCATCGATAGCCGCGCCCTCGTCCTCATACCGCTCACGGGAGACCTTGGCACTGGGTGCGTCAGTCATAGGCACGTCGCCTGATGCTTCGACGACAGGGCTGGATTTCTCGGCGGTTTCAATAGCCAGTTGTGACATGCTAGCCGGGCCCAGGTCGACGTCAGATGTCGGCGGGGCGGGTGTGTCCTGAGCTGTAGCAGACTCCCGAGTGTCGTGGCCTTCAGAGGCCGCCGCATCAAGCGATTTGGTCTTCAAGACAGTTAAATCAGTCATTTCTGTGTCGACATTATCCTTATCTGAGGATTCATCAGACTTTTTGTCTACTTTGTTGTCCTCGGGATCTGTAAGTTTTGAAGCCGTACCATCCGCAGTCGCAGGTGCATCGTGCATGGGGGTATCTTCGGAGGCAGAGGGCTTCACATCTTTCTTCACGCCTGCATCGACTCCGTTGGGTACATGCGGCTGTTTGTCACTCGCCTTGCTGTCGCTCGCCACAGCAGTTTCCCTGGTTTCATCGTTGTTCGACACAGGCGCGACCTCAGTAGGCTTCTCACCGGTGACGGCTGGTCGCGACAAAGAGTCAGATTTGGACTCGGACTGAGAATCTGGTTTAGGCGCACCGTCGGCGCTGTGACTGTACGACACGGTACGCGCAGTCAGCAAGTGGAGCAGATGACCAACACGACACTTCATATGCGAGAGAGGCATCCTGCAGCAGGTGATCAAAAGACTACTTACCCAGGAAGCTCCGACTTCTGCCCGACTTGATTCTTTTCTCTAACCGGCATGTTCGACTTCGGGTCCAGCGCGGGTGCATCTGCGCCAGGCGAACTCATGGTCGTCATTCGTTTATACAGCTCGAATTGTATGGCTAAAGCTCAGAATTGTCGTCGCGGCATCCAATCCAATGTGATGGAACAGTTACGCCAGGAACGGCTGGTCGCGAGAGTTTTTAACTCAGCGAATTGCTGCGTGTATGCAGAATGTTGTAGACGTGTCGTGCGAAAGTGGCCAGTCGCGAAACGGGCAAGTACGGTGGCCGGCCGGGAAATGCTGGAACCGGAGAAAGATGCGATATCCTCAGTGCCTGTGACAGATGCAGGGGTGCACGATGCGCAGAGCTGATGCGACAAGCGACGACTCGCAGGCTGACGGAGTAGGTTTGTGTTGACGATGCCACGAAATGACTCGGCGCGTGCGACAGTTTCTCACAAAAGCGGCGGCGGGGTCGAATTAGAAGTGTCGGACAGACAACTGTGAACGGTAGGTAACAGTTGGCGTTTGAAACAAGCGGCTGAATAAATCAGACGGAGAGCGTCGCGACGGCAAAAGTCGATGCGCCGGGCGCGATGGACTTGAAACAGCCACGCAAGCTTCGCGGGCGGCGACCGAGGGAAAAAGGGGGCGGAAAAGAAGGGAAGACAAAAGAGAGCTCAAAGGAGAATTGAGGTGCAAGCCGGTCGACCTTCTACCTTTATGCTCGAATAGGGAAAGTAGCCGACGGAACGGTGGTTGGTCGCGACCGAGCTGGGCCGTGTGCGGTGATTTGGGCTTGACGTCTGGATACAAGTGCAGTGCGCGAGTAGTACGCAAGCGGTACGGCGGAATGCGAGCTTCGATGGGGTCAAAGCTGGTGGTGGAGAGACGGGCGGAATTGTACCGTGCAAGTGCCTTTGGCAAGGTGGACGAGTCGCAGTGGACGGAATGGGGAAACGGGGGAAAACGGGGGCGTCTGCGAGGGAAAGCGCGTGCTCGTCAGTGAAATATTGCCGGTCGGAGGCGCCGAGGTATTTATGAGAGAGAAGAACAAATCAGCTGCGATGTTTGATTTGTGACTAACGGGGCGCGAGGAAGGCTGGGGCCTGGGGCACGAAAAATTTACCTTGGGGAGGAGCGCAGCCAGCCTCCAGCCACAGCCGCCACAACAGCCACGAGATGCTTGCTGTGTATGTATGTATGTATGATGATGTACGAACCACACCACGTGTTCTCTTCTCTCGCTCCCAACATGGCCCCCCATCTTCCGCGTCCACGACAATTGAATGATGAAGAGGTCTAACATCAACCGCCGAAAGATGCCTCTCATCTTCCATTTAGTATGGCGTGTTCCAGAATCACGCGCATCCAATCTCTGCTTAAGGTCGCTCGCTGTATCTCTATAATTCCACCAGACAGCTCCGATTCCGTCTAGCTTCAGGTAAACTCATTCGATAAGCTATGCCTTTTGATGAACAGTCGTCAATCGAGTACGAGGTGCACGCAATGCGCAGCTTTCACCTCGGACTTTGTCCATCCTAGTAGAAGAAAAGGGCGCACAAGTTACAACAGAGCGGCCTTTCCTCTGTCTTTTCAAAGCCCAGCCAACTCGCGTCATCCACCCTGGCCCATCATCGTCATACGACTGGCCCTGGCCAGATGATACGCCTCAGAGGAGGCCGGTGACAAACTCTGATCACTCCAAGTACCTTGCATGGCTTCTGGAAACCCCTG